>BQNB010048684.1:0-30492 GCA_026074375.1 Tanacetum coccineum
AATGTCAAGGATGCTCCAAAGCATGACTGGTTCAAGAAACCTGAAAGGCCTTCGACACCTGATTCGGATTGGAATGTTGGAAAATCAGTTGACTTTCGACCACCTCAAATGTAACACCCCTAAAATGGGTCGCAGCGGAAATGATGTTCCAGGAGCGTTACTTCATAATACCATTGCACCAGTTATGAGAGAAAGACCTCTAAGTGTCGTTTGAAAAGTAATCTTGTATTATTTAGACTCCAATGCACAACAAGTAAGAACCTAGCACTTATGTACCTGAGAAAACATGTTTTAAAATGTCCACAATAATATTGGTGAATTTATAGGTTTATAAATTTAATGAAGTGGATAGCAAGATTTCCCTGTAATAGAGTAGCAATTACAATATCACAAAAATGTATTACGAAATGCACTAAGCTCACGACACTAAAGCTCAACAATGTATGTATCAACTACATATAAATAATGTGCCCAATGTAGATGTTCAACCCGTAACATCCATGATTCCAAATGGTATAAGTCCGTTGTTTTCGGCCAACCGGTAAACTAGCAAGCGCTACTTGCCCGAACGGGGATGTTAATTCCCAAATAGATCTATTCATAACATTCGCGCTCACATAATGTAATTAACAACTACATCTATGCAATTGACAATTCATGATAATGGGCATAGTGGGTTATAGCTACTTAGGAAAACTCGTAATATATAAATTTAAATGTACTTGCATCTGCCGAGATTTGATAAATGATTGAAAAGTATAAAAGTTGGGACTATAAACTCACATTGAGTATTGATAATGTAGAAGCAAAGTAGTGACACGAAGAACGATGCAAAAGGCTTTAACCGCAACCTATGAATGAATAATATATATTTACTCAACGAAAAATAATAATATATGTAACATCTGAGAATTTTCGGATTTTTAAGATAACTATTTTACCCCTTTGACTTTTAGGTCTGGCTTGACTTACAAAAACAACCATCTAAATCACGTTTTCACAGCTCGGACCCTAAAGCAATTCGATGTGAAACGACATTCCTGACAACTTTTCAGTTTTGCCCGAGACCTGGAAACGAGCCGAAAAGGGCTAAAACAGCACCGCAAACATTTTTTTTCGAACAATATACGACGCGGACACACAAAAACAAATAAATTTGTTTTAACTATCAGTATTTATTTAATAAAAATATTAAATAAATTAGTCATCATTTTAATTAAAAGCGTTGCGGATAACGCGAATACTCGAGTTGAAATCCAATTTTTATTTCGGACAAGACAAAATCGGTTCACAAAATGAATAACAGATATTTTATTAAATGTTATAAAATATTTATGAAACATTATCAAGTAAATACTCATTTTTATCAGAAAAATGATTTGAAAAACAATGGCGCAAGTTTCGTGCGTTGGTTCATCCGTTAAGTCGCTCAAATGAGTCCCGAACCAGTATTTTATAAAAGTTTCTCGACAAGTTACACTATTGGTCCCTCAAGTATTATAACATGTCATTTCTAATTATATAAATATATTTATATCCTTCTTTTTTTTCATTTCTATCTCAACATATACACATACATCTTCTTCAACACTCTCTCTCTCCCCTCCCATGCCACCCCACCGCCGGCCACCCTCACCCACCGGATTCCGGCCACCGCCGCCGGAAAACTTTTCCGGCGGGATTTTCCGGCGAAGACCAGATGTGACCCCCATCTCCCGATCTATTAGATCCCCCGTGTCACTCTCCTTCACGCGCCAAAAACCACCACCACCCTCTCACCGCCACTATCATCACCTCATCGTCATCATCACCACCGCGAGCCCACAACCACCATCAACACAAGGGGTGTTTGTTTCTTCGTTAAACACCCGCAAGGAAAACCACCACGAGGGGTTTGTTTGGTTCATATCACCACCACGCAGGGTGCGTTGTGTTGGGGTCAGCCCCGAGAAGGGTGCGGGTGGTTTGTGTTTATATCAAGTAGGGTGCGTTCGGTGTAGAGTTTAGCCCCATAAGGGTGCGGTTGGTTGTAGTGAGCCGCACCAAGGGTGTGTTTGTTTGGCTGGTTTAGACCCGCATAGGGGGCGTTTGGTTGCGGGTTGGCTGCCAAGGGGTGTTTGGCTGAGAACGTTAACTAAGGGTGCGTTAGGCTGATGTTTACAGCCAAGGTAGGGCCCGGGTGGTTTATATCTTCACCTCATAGGGTGCGTTTGGGTCCGGGTCAGCAGCCACAAGGCTGCGTTTGGTTTCATTTCGCCCCAAGGGGTGTGTGCTTCTGGTTCTCAACAGCCGGGTGCGTTTGGCTGTCATCCACAGCCAAAGGAGGGGGTGTCGGGTTGGTCGTACGCACCAAGGGTGCGTCGAGTTGTGGGTTAACAGCCGCGGGGCTGTGCTTGTTTCGGTGGTAAAACACCACCACAAATGGGGGGGTGTTTGTGTTGTTCGGTTCATTATAAACACGAGGGACCATTTGGTTTCGGTGGTCACCACCCCCGTAGGGTTGTATGTGGCTGTTAGAACATCCACGGGTGATTTGTAGTTCTTGTGGCTAACACCACCGTAGGTGCGTGGGTTTCGGGACAGCAAGGGTTGTCGGGTTTGGCTGTCGAAACAGCCGGGGTGTGCGTCGGGTTTGCTGTTCCACAGCCAAGGGTGCGTTTGGTTCACCAGGGTAGCACCCACAAACGGGCTTTGGCTTTCAACACCAGCAAGGCGTGCGATTGGCTGGTTTCCACCAGCATAGGGTGCGTTTCCCACCACATAGGGCGCTTTTGGTTATTAACACAGCCCATAAGGGGCATGTTTGGTTTCAAGAGATAACACACGTAGGGGTGTTTGGTTTGGCATTTTACACCAAGGGTGCGTTGAAATCTGCAGCCGGTTAGGGTTGCGTTTGTTAGCGGCCATACAACAAGGGTTATGTTTAGTTATATAACAAATCAACAATGAACATATATAAATCGAAAGGATTAAATGAAACATGAAATACGGATATAAATCCATTGGTGGTTTCAAATGGTCAATAAATGTAATAAGTGTTATTATGTTCGGTTGACATAAATATCTCTTGGTTTATATACTTTAAAACACGAGGGGTTTGCAATATTGGTGTCATTGATTATGTGGGAAAAATGTTTAGTACTTATTATAAATATGGAAAAACGATTTATAAATGAAAACATCATGGCTGAAAATGTTATGATAAGTTGTTATTACTTAGTAATGTCTTACTAGAGTTTCATAATTTCAAAAACCGGAAACAAGGGGGACTAAATAATATAATAAATAGTAATTATAACAGTAACACTGATAAACGAACTACAACTATACTTTACAATGGACAACTATTTTAGACACGACCTTCAAGAAACGAAAGATAAATTATAAAATATTATTTATATTTTATAATGGGTTACAAACATTACAAACATGGTTTGTTGATCATAACAATAAGACCTGGTATACTTTTATTCAAAGTCTTATTTATAGGGATCAAACTAACTGGTATAAATTATTTACCCCACTTATGATATAATACCTGCAAGGTATTATATTACTTTCATTATAATTGGATGACTGTCATTTGATATATAATACACGGTTGGAATTATATATAATGGATATTTATTCATAGTAATATATAAAGAGTAATATATATTTACATACAATTGGCAATATTTTAAAATCCTATTATTTAACCAACCACCAAGCATTAAACAACATTAATTCTAAATCTTTATCCAACGTGACGTGTTGTGGTTAACTAACCATCAGGAAACCTAAATACATTATCCAAGGCTAGTGGGAACTTAGCCTTAAGAGTAGCTGCGACTTTTGATCGCGAGCCCTCCGGCTTCCGTTCGTATTGTGGCATATTAGATTCCCAACTGTCGAATGTTTTTCTACAACATCAAGGTGAGTTTCATACCCCACGTCTACATGTTTTACATATATCTTGGGGGAGAACATGCTGTTACAATTCAATTACTGTTAGATTTAACCCGTTACGTGCTCATTCAACTTGTCCTGCATACAATTTTACAAACGCATTACATGGTTGCTTACCTGTTTGGTTTACTTACTCATATAAAATATCTCGCAGGTGGATACAATACTTGGTTTACTTTTGAACGTAAACGCATACTTTACTTTTGAAAGGATTACGGATTAGCTTAAGTGGATTGAACTGATGACAAAACGGTACTGCCCGGGTGTTCTTGGAGGGGACACCGGTAACGGGAGTACATATTTTTACTTTACTGCCCGGGTGTTCTTGGAGGGGACACTGGTAACGGGAGTACATACTTTAAATCACTGCCCAAATTGGGTACATACAAGTCTACGTCACAGCGTCATGAACTGTAAATCACTTGGAGGGTGAGCGCGAATGTTATGAAATAGATCTATTCGGGTGTGGATCCTGTTCGGGTGAATAGCGATCGGCCGGTAACGAACATATAGCGTGATGTCCTACGCGGAAGATATAAAAAAGATCTATTCGTGATTGACCAAACCCCCGTTCGGGTGAATTAGCTAGCACTGGGAACGAACTTATAAAACAAGTTGTCGAGCACGTTGGACAACAGGCCCTCCAAACAAATACATAAGATATCTTACATGAATTATTAGCTGCATATTCATGTGCATTAGAGTAATCGTAAACATAGTTTTATACTCACATGGATATTTACGTTGCCTTGAATAAAATGGCAATACATACTTGAAACATTTTTGGTGACATTAAATTGGTCATGCATTCTTTATAAATCTTTGGAATAAGATTGGTACTTTTGGTGACATTAAATTGGTCATGCATTCTTTATAAATCTTTAGGATAAGATTGGTACTTTTGGTGACATAAAATGTGTCGTGCATTCTTTATAAATCTTTAGGATTTTTACATGGCACTGTGATGATACAGTGGATTACATTCATATTTAAACTAACCTATGAACTCACCAACTTTAATGTTGACACTTTTAAGCATGTTTTTCTCAGGTAAATTATATGCTCAGATTTCTTGAAGTGCATTGGAGTCTATACATTCAAGCTTTTCATTGTGATGCAATTATGGGACAAATGTATATTAAATTCAGATTTTGATTAAATCAACGAGATTACTTTTCAAACGACACTTAGAGGTCGTTCTCTTGTATCTAGCGCTGTGTATTATGAAGTAGCACCCCAAGTGGTATTCCGCTGCGTTGTTGTATTTTTGGGGGTGTTACAGATTGGTATCAGAGCACTGGCTATAGAGAACTAGTGCATATTTTACCCAGACTATAGATTCGTTTTCACAAACATTGCATCACATCAACATTTTATCAAAGTCCAACACGCACTTGCTTATGGTGCATACATTACGTGCAGCATTAAGTTCTTACGTGACATACAATAGTAATATATTATTGCTACACTATTCGCGTGTCATTTTGCAACTTGTTTATAATAAGAGTTAGTTATAAAAATACCCGATCGTTCTTATGACATTGTGAGTTACACAATGTCTAATATCTACTCGTCAGAACTTGTGAGTAATACAATGGTCTCATCTTTCTATCTTAGACATTGTGGGCGCACAATGGTCTCATTTCGTTCTCAGACATTGTAAGTTAAACGAATTTCTCTAAGTATAATTAATTTTTCTTCAATAGCATTATACTATATTTTATTACACGGAGACCGTTATAATTTTTGTTTAGCATGAAGATTATTTAAGAATCAAGTTATTACAAGTCTTGAATGGCCGGGACTTTAATATAAGGAAGATATATAATTGCTAGTAGAAACCCGTCACAGTTCTGTTTACATGGATTTATGTGTGAATCTAAGTATTACAAGTCTTGTATGGGCGGGACTTGTAATAGGAGGATTGATACGATAATTGCTATGTTAACTCGTTTATAAGGACCTTCATCGTATTTACTCTAACCGAGTACTCATTAACTATCTTGAACTCTATGTTGATCTCGCCTGGCAGTTTTTACTCCCAGTCTCCGAAGACGAGTTTTAAACACTCGTCCCATACTCATTAGAACACATGCCCGTCATGTCATCTATACACCTGAAGGTTATAGAGTACACGTATTGCATCGGAATATATTAAGTATGAGAATGATTTATAATCGTTTTTATTTTGAAAGGATTGAGACGTCCCTTCCAGTTAAAAAAATAAATTATAAATCACCGAACCAATAAGTTTTTTATCATTTTCTTACTTACATAAATTTGGACGCGTCTTTTATGTAAATAAAGAAATATATAAAATGAGTGGGGCTTAAATGTATCCGATATGACCACGAGTATGAAACCTGAATATCAATTATCATCCAATCCGTTGAAAGGAGTCTAGAGACACAGAAGCGAGCGTGCCACTCAGCAGAATCTTAAGGCTCACTGTGAACCTACCCTTATCATCATTTTTAAGTTATTACAGTGTCGTTGAAAATCCTAGCGATCACGAACTGTTCGTGTGACTAACAGACTTGCTACACACTTAGAGTTGCTGGAGTTGATTCGTCCTTCCACAAGCGACGAAGTACCATAATCCGCCGTCTATCGCATAAGCTCTTCCGCGAGCTCCTCTCATTTTGTTAAACTTTATTCTGGAATATGTGTTCTCGAAATTGTCCGTCATTCTCGGCAATCCCAACACCATTTTGTTTTATAGTATTGATGTTTATGGTCGCTGTATTAGTTGGTCCCTGAGCGTTCCCCGGCTGATACAACCTTATCCATAGGTAAACAACCCCCTAAAACGTTATAAACACCTATCGACGAAACAGGAAAGTCGGACTATCCATTCGGTGCCACTTAGTAGGAAGCCTTAGGTCGCGAATACATCCTAGTAACAGTCAAGTAAGATTGGGTACAAGTCATGCATAACCACTTATGTGAATCATGCGAACGATTGACAAATATTAGAAACGAGACTCTGACCTCGGACATTTAGAAACTTATACAAACATACTCACGCGATTACACCTTCTTCTTGAAGTTTTCACCTATACATGAGGACTTTACCCTGGTAACCGGCTTTATACATTGCATAAAAGATCAGTATGATATATTTGAGATACCCATTTTGATGGATTAAATATCCTGGACAAACCTAGCCAAAATTTTTGGTAGATTGAGAAGTATAGAAACACCGAATTTCGCCGAATAAATTTATCAACGTCTTGTTTAGAACGAGTTTAGTTTAGCCCCATTAAGTTTCCTTCTGGTCACACAATCGTATAACACAAATTTAATTTCGGGACGAGATTTCTTTAAGGGGTAGGATACTGTAACTGTCCCGAGAATTTCGGATTTTAGAGAAAACTTAATTTTAAACCCTATGATGACTTTTAAGTCTGACTTGACTTACAAGAACAACCATCTAAATCACGTATTCACGACTCGGACCCTAAAGCAATTCGACGTGGAACGACATTCCTGACAACTTTTCAGTTTTGCCCGAGACCTGGAAACGAGCAGAAAAGAGCTAAAACAGCACCGCAAACATTTTGAACAATATACAACGCGGACACACAAAAACAATTAAATTTGTTTTTAATTATCAGTAATTATTAATTTAAAAATAATAAATCAATTAGTTCATCATTTTAATTAAAAGCGTTGCGGATAACGCGAATACTCGAGTTGAAATCCCAATTTTTTTTTATTTCGACAAGACAAAAATCGTTCACAAAAATAATACAGATTTTTATTAAATGTTATAAAATATTTATGAAACATTATCAAGTAAATACTCATTTTTATGAGAAAAATGATTTGAAAAACAATGGCGCAAGTTTCGTGCGTTGGTTCATCCGTTAAGTCGCTCAAATGAGTCCCGAACCAGTAGTTTATAAAAGTTTCTCGACAAGTTACACTATTGGTCCCTCAAGTATTATAACATGTCATTTCTAATTATATATATATATTTCTACCTTTCTTTTCTTTCATTTCTATCTCAACCTATACACATACATCTTCTTCAACACTCTCTCTCTCCACTCCCATGCCACCCCACCGCCGGCCACCCTCACCCACCGGATTCCGGCCACCGCCGCCGGAAAACTTTTCCGGCGGGATTTTCCGGCGAACACCAAATGTGGTCCTCATGACCGGATCTACCCGATCCACCACCCCACTCGCCCCACGCGCCACAACCACCGCCACCACCGCGAGCCCACAGTCACCATAACACCACCATCATCATCTTATCATCATCATCATCATCATATCAACACAAGGGGTGTTTGTTTCTTCGTTAAACACCCGCAAGGAAAACCACCACGAGGAGTTTGTTTGGTTCATATCACCACCACGCAGGGTGCGTTGTGTTGGGGTCAGCCCCGAGAAGGGTGCGGGTGGTTTGTGTTTATATCAAGTAGGGTGCGTTCGGTGTAGAGTTTAGCCCCATAAGGGTGCGGTTGGTTGTAGTGAGCCGCACCAAGGGTGTGTTTGTTTGGCTGGTTTAGACCCGCATAGGGGGCGTTTGGTTGCGGGTTGGCTGCCAAGGGGTGTTTGGCTGAGAACGTTAACTAAGGGTGCGTTAGGCTGATGTTTACAGCCAAGGTAGGGCCTGGGTGGTTTATATCTTCACCTCATAGGGTGCGTTTGGGTCCGGGTCAGCAGCCACAAGGCTGCGTTTGGTTTCATTTCGCCCCAAGGGGTGTGTGCTTCTGGTTCTCAACAGCCGGGTGCGTTTGGCTGTCATCCACAGCCAAAGGAGGGGGTGTCGGGTTGGTCGTACGCACCAAGGGTGCGTCGAGTTGTGGGTTAACAGCCGCGGGGCTGTGCTTGTTTCGGTGGTAAAACACCACCACAAAGGGGGGGGGGGTGTTTGTTTGTTCGGTTCATTATAAAACACGAGGGTCCATTTGGTTTCGGTGGTCAGCCACCCACGTAGGGTGTATGTGGCTGTTAGACAGCCACGGGGTGTTTGTTTTTCTTGTGGTTAACACCACCGTAGGTGCGTGGGTTTCGGGACAGCAAGGGTCGTTGGGTTTGGCTGTCGAAACAGCCGGGTTGGGTGCGTCGGGTTGGCTGTTCCACAGCCAAGGGTGCGTTTGGTTCACCAGGTTGCACCACAAACGGGGCGTTTGGCTTTCATACCCGCAGCAAGGGCTGCGTTTGGCTGGTTTCCACCAGCATAGGGTGGACAAGCAAGGGTTGTCGGGTTTGGCCGTCGAAACAGCCGGGGGTGCGGTTGATAGTAACACCCACCGGGTGCATGGGTTTGTGGTCTCAACCGACCAAAGGTGCGTTTGGTTTGTAACAGCCCAGCAAGGGCGTGTTTGGTTTGGGTTTTCGCATCGAGAAATGGTGCATTTGGTTGTGATACAAACACTAAAGGGGTGTTTGGTTGACTGTGACAGCCACATGGGGCGTTTGGCAGTTTCATCAGATTAGGGTAGTGTTTGGTTGGCTGTCGTAACAGCCGAAAGGGGTGCGGTTGGTTTTATAGAAAAACGACTAGGGCACGTTTGGTTGGACAGAAAATGACATAGGGTGCATGTGGGTTTAGAGAAGACAACAAATGGGTTTGTTTGTTTGGTTTAGCAGAAAAACCGTAGGGAGCGTTTGGAATAGCAGAATCACGACATAAGGTTTCGTTTGGTTTATATATATCAAAACAACAAACGAAAATAACGAAAGGTTTTTATAAATATTAAAACCGGACAAATATTTATTGGTGGTTATAATCGGTTAAATAAATATAATATTTATTAATTGATTTAAATTAGATATAACGATATATATATATATATATATATATAATATAATAATAAATATAAATAATATAAGATGTTATATCTAGAACGGCGGACCATTTGAATAATGGAAACGCAGATAAACACAATATATATATATATATATATTATTAAAGGAAAATGACGAGTTTTATTACGGAAAGGAAAACGATATATTATAACGGGAATTTCACATGGCGAAGTGTACATAACCTTTATAATTATAATGAGTTTTACTAAAAGATTTATATTATGTTATAAACCCGCAAATAAGGCCTAAAGTTTATATTTTAAAACTTATATATATAAGTATAACTAACAATAACCTGACAGTCACGAACGAAAAGCTATATTTTCACATTAGACACTGTTTAGACACGACTATCAAAGAAACAAAATATATTTAATAAAATATTTAATAAAAAGTTTATAATGGTTATAAACATTATCAACATTGGTTGAATTAATTCATAAACGTTAAGAACCATGTGTCCTAAAACCGTTATTCAAATGTCCTTTTTATTAATTTAAATTGATTGTCAAACTATTTGATACATTTAATTATCCACACTTATTAATATATACCTGCGAGGTATATACTTTTCACTAATCTTTGGATTGATTGTCCTTGTGATATAACATACGGTATGAAGCATATAAGGGTTATTTTTCATATGTAATATATAAAGTATATATATTACACACTTTGGGAATATTTTAAATTTATTTATTTAACCAACCACCAAACCATTACAACGTTAAATCTAACATAATTTACAACGCGTCGCGCTGACATAACAATTCATCGGGAAACCCAAATTCATTATCTTAGGCTAGTGGGACTTAGCAGGTAAGATTGTTGCAACTTCTTGATCGAGCCGCTTCGTCTTTCGTTCGTATTGTGCATATTAGATGCCTATCTGTCAATTGTTCTTCATCATCAATGTAATTAGATGCCTACCTATCAATCGTTCTTGCAACATCAAGGTGAGTTCAAAGCCCCACGTTTTTACATGTTTTTATATATATTTAGGTGAGAACATGCTTGTTACAAATACAATTACGTGTTGATTTTAGACTCGTTACGTGCTCATTTTCAACTCGTCCTGCATACATGTTTACAAACGCATTTACAAGGTGGATATAGCCTGTTTTGGTTTACATACTCATTTATATATCTCACGATGAGATACAATACTGGGTTTACTTATGGACACAACAAATGCATTCTATACTTTTATGATTATGGATTAGCTTAGGTTGCATGAACTGTAAATCACTTGGAGGGTGAGCACGAATGTTATAAAATAGATCTATTCGGGATTGACAATCCCCGTTCGGGTGACTAGCTAATCACCCGGGAACGAACGTTATAGCATGTCGAATACGATTAATTGGCGCCTACGGGGCCAACAATCAGCGATATACATAATATTGCCCCCGGGTGTCCATTGGAGGGGGACACCGGTAACAGGGGAAATATATTCATGTATTATGCCCGGGGTGTCTTTGGAGGGGACACCGTTACCGGGGGGGAAGATACTTCTTTTATTATCGCCCGGTGTTTTGGAGGGAACACCCTACGATGGGCTACACTCTTACTATGCCCTTGAATAAAAAGTGGCATACATTACAAGTCTATGTCACTAGTTCATGAACTAGAGTAATGGGTAATTCATGGTTTTATACACACTTGGGAATAAAGTAGCAATAAATCTTTTGGATATTGTTGTGATCCTATTTTTTGACACTGTACATATTTGGACTATTGGGGATAGAAATGGTCTGCATATTTATACAGCTAATGATTCCTAAAAATCACACATACAATTTTGGAAGGACATCTTAAGGATTTAAATGGTCACTAATTAGTTTTAAGATACAGTATGGAGACAGTAGACATTAAAAAACGTTTTATATGACACTGTAATGATACAGTGGGCAATACATTTATTGGAACTAACGTTTATACTTACAGAAACCTATGAACTCACCAACTTTAATGTTGACACTTTTAAGCATGTTTTTCTCAGGTGAATAGAATGCTTGGATTATCTGATGACAGTAGAGTCTAGAATTGACAAATTTCAATATTGGATTTCTTTTCTACAAATGATCAAATCTCGTTTGAGTCGCTTTCCAAGCTTGTTCATTGTGAGCAATTATGGACAACATTTACTATTGATTTCAGAAAATCAACGAGATTGTTTTACAAACGACACATTTAGAGGTCGTTCTCTTGTATCTAGCGTTGTGTATTATGAAGTAGCAACCCAAGTGGTATTCCGCTGCGTTGTCGTATTTTTGGGGGTGTTACATATTAAACCTTAGCTCTTGGGACGACCTCGGATTCGACCAAGATACAGCACAATATAAACGCCGGGGTTATCATCTGCCTTTTTTAGTGCGTGGGGGTTATCGGTAACGAGTTTTAATAAATTTAAAACTTGGTAAAAATATATTTAAAGCAAAATACGCATCATGTTTTTGGCGCTGCTGCCGGGGAGCTAAAACTAGTTTTAATTTGATTTACTAAATATTTCAATACTCATAATGGCTGAGGGGGAAATCGATAACCTCCCTATGGAGCAGTATCTAGCATTGACTCGAGGAAACCAGGCACCAGGCGTGGTTAAACTAGAAATTAGAGGCAATGTGAATTTCGAAATAAAAAGTCAATTCATGCGTGAATTGAGGGAGGATACCTTTTCCATAAACAAGAACGACGATGCCCATGAGCATGTGGAGCGAGTTTTAGACATCGTCAGTTTATTCAACATACCCGGTGTATCACACGATGCTGTCATGCTGCGTGTCTTCCCTATTACTTTGATTGGAGCCGCTAAGAGATGGGTGGACAAACTTCCTCCAGGAACCGTCGATTCCTGGGATCTCTTTAAAACAACCTTTATCCAAAGGTACTGTTTGCTATCATAGACTGCCAAACAGCTTGAATTAATTTGCAACTTCAAGTAGGAAGGAGACGAAACATTATACCAATAATCATCTATATAAATGCCCCACCCATGACATCAATAACCATCATAAGGTAAACATCTTATATAACGGTTTAGGGGCCATGAACCGCCAATTGCTTGACTCATAAGGGCCAATTCCTGGCATGACACATGTCCAAGCATTAACGAAGATTCAGACTATGGCCGACCACTCCCAAAAGTGGCATGATGGGTCATTGATGTGCTATCATGTAGGGTCAATTATTTGATTATCAAGTTTTAAATTTATATTTAGCCAACAAACCTAAAAAACACTTTAACAAGTAGTATTACCCTGTCAAATGGGACTTCGCGTAAGTAGGTGTCCGAACACTAAGAGTGGAACATTAATCCTATATTCTATTAGTATTTTAATTAGTCTATTTACTGGTTAAACCTACTCTATATATGTTGTCTAATGATATGGGGGTTTTCAGCCTGAGAGACTGGCACAGGTTTGGTGGAAACAAATATAAATTCAATAGACAATAAACACAAAAGAAGAAAATTAAAAGATAGGAATAAGGGTTACAAGCCAAATGCTAGAAAACGGATTACCATATTAAATACTAGGTTCACACAATTTTTGGTTTGTTTGTTTTAGTGCAATGATTTACTTATCTCGAAGTGGCATATTATTCTTAAGACTTAAGTGGGACATAATCCTAAGACCTAGACACGATTAATCCTGTGACAATTAACGTATCCGCATAAAGCATCCTTTAGTTTAATTATAATCTATCTTAGGGAATCAAAGCAGTGGTGATCCAGTTAAAACCCTAGCCCAACGAGACTTTACCCACTTATTGTTTAACGGTGTTTTATATACTGGTAGTCCACTATTCCAATCTTTATCAGTCAATTAAAAGCATGATTGCTGAAACATAAACAGGTCACCTACTGGTCTAACTAAGCTCATAATTTAAAGACAAAGACAGAACGTTATTTGTGATCCTATTAGTCCAGTAATATAAAACACGATATGGAGAGTTATCCCATTATCTAGATTACTTGGTCCGTATCACTAGATCCAGTTGAATGATAGTTTGCATATTCAAACACATAAACAAGTATGAGGTGATAAACATAATTAAAACCCTATCAACGATAAATTTAAGGAAATCGAATTTTAAAACAACCAAACATTGACTTTCGTAAGATGGCTAATACCCGAGGGTATTAGCCCACAACCATTGTAATTATACAAGCGTAATCAAATAATGAAAATTGAACGATTAATAGAGTAAAAATTACACTGGATTCGTGATCAATGCTTTACCTTAATGGCTGATCTTCTCTTCTAAAATTCGTCTTTAGTGAGTATGGTATAAAGAATATGATATTTGTAACATCCGTGATTTAATCAAGTTAGTGATGCCTTTAGAAATGGCTAAGGGTTCATTTTGTGTGATTTCTAGTGTGCTATGTGTTTTATATATGTGCTAAGTGGTTTGAATAGGTCTATGATATCATTTTGAGGTGAATTATCATCTTATTTTTAGTGCGTTTGTGTTTGATGATGAGTAAATCCATTTGATTTCCACCCTATATTGAATAAATAGAAATGAATGGCGTATTGCATGCAATGCTACGTCAATAGTTGGATAATTTTGTGTTAAGCGTTAATGGGAAATGTATTATGTTGGAAATAAGTTAAGTGAGTAAAATATGGAAGTTTGTAGCAAACTTTCTAAATATAGAAAGTGAAATGTGAAATGAAAAGTTATTTTTTAGTAAATTATGTAAGTTGCCGTTTTGTAAAAAGGTTTACCCAAATTAGCTTAGGTTTTTATGAAAACTTAAGGTAATGAAGATAATTAGTTAATTAATAAATTCATAGATAAATATATATATATATATATATATATATATAGAGAGAGAGAGAGAGAGAGAGAGAGAGAGGTGTTATTCGGCCGGTTTAAAGAAAAGAAAAAAAAGGAAACAAAGTTTGACTATAATTTGGATTCTAAAGATAAAAATACAAAACCTGTAACACCCCGCTCCGATAGAGAGACAAAGGGTCACGTTATGGTGTCACATCAGAACCTATATAACACAAGCGGAAGACTTTATTTAATAAATTATTGAGCCAAAATCAAAATATCTTTCCAAAAGTATAAAAGCCCAAACATAAGGGGTCTAAATGCAAAACTTCATAAGATAAAAATCTTTCAAAACATTATTCAAAAGGTAAAGGTTCTCTAGGGTAGGTCTTCTAACTCTTCCTACACACCTCTTTCATTTCCCAGCTTCCCGCTTAACACCTGCCGCAGGAAAAGAAAACGCGGCCGAGCTAATGCTCAGTGAACAGATATAATATATAACAAAAGAAAATGAAACAACGGATAACAAACGGATCACGAGAGTCTGCCAAACAACTGTCATACGAGTATAGTGCAATGAATAGGAATCAAGAATGATCAAAGGAATAAGATTACAGAACAAACACAGGAATGCCCACGAGCTCAAACAAATGTCTAAACATGATACATGAATAGACCTAAACAAATATCTTCAAATAGTCACAGGCTCCCAAATGTACACAGGTAAGCTACTCCTAATGTACCAAATGTGAGATGGGGTGTATTGCACACACTCTCCATTCCCCTAAACAAAACTAAAACGAAGTACCTAGGATGCATCCATACGCTCCTTGCAAAACAAAGTCATATCCAGATACACAAGCACTATGGCGAGTGTACAACATATATAATCAAATCATATCCAGTGCACATACAAAAGGGAACGCCGTGGACTAATCACACCACCACAGATAATGTCATGCCATTGGTGCATCAATGACCTGGTCATGGTACCTCCATGACTAGTTACAAATAGCTCGGGCAAGATTAAAGCAAAAGATATAAGTGATCAAGATACTAATAATCAAATCAAGATAACGGATCTGACATCTTATTCAAACAAGGATCAACTGAATCATAATTGCGAATATCGAATCAAACGGAATATCAATGAATATCAAATGAGTCATAAGAATGGATAGCAAATCAAACAGAATATCAAACGAATATCAACTAAATCAAATAGCTAAGAAAATGAAGGATCAAGTCAAAAGGTGTCCTTACTAAAAGGACAGAAGATCTGTACCTTAACGAATGCACAACGGAAAGAGACAAACGCAAATGAAAGGAATTCACAAAATCTCCACTGGATCTACAAAACTATGATTACATATATTACTTAACTTATTTTAAAGATTACTACTCAAACTTATTAAAATAAGAGGGTTGACTTTACTTATTTAGGGTTTCCAAAATTCTAAATTTTACTACTTATTTTAGGTAAGTTTCCTTATCTAAAAACCCAACCAAATCACCTTCAAAAATTAAGACAAAAATCACCGGTCTTCCCTAATGTATCTAAAGTGTCCACAATCAAGGGTTTTTTTATTTCTAATTTTAGATGACCCTATGACCCTTGTTACCCAAAACAGTCCCGAAATCAGCCTGGCAGAAACTTATGAAAAGTTGACGCGAATTTACCCTACTTAGATATCTTGAATAATTATAAAAAATAGGGAAGTAGATAATATCATTTATTTTTATCAGTTCGAAAATTAGCCCTTAACTCCTTATGGTTTTCGAATTAAAAATCAAATATTACAAGTGAAATTTTTGGATTTGATTTCCCAGAATGTGGCGGCGGGGTGTAGGGGGTTTGGGTGGTGGGGGGGGTTGGGTGGGGGGGGGGGGGTAGGGGGGGGGGTAAACTTATAAAATCTAAAAATTGACCTTCCCGACCTCCAATTTACATGAGACCAGATTTTCCAGAAACTAGATTCATTGAACTTCACTTTAGGCTCAAGAATCATCTTAAAATCAATTTTTATGAATGAGATATGACCCGATGAACATGACCTAAAATTCTGCCCTGAATTTTAATCAACAAAAACCCTAATTACACCCATTAAAACACATCTTAGGGTTTCAAAACTTGTAGTTTTTAATTCTAACACATTTAATGATTGTTCTAGGGTTCATAACATATAATTAAACCATGTTCATAAGATTAAACCATGAAAACTTTAACAAAACATTTACATGTGACTGACCCCTTTTATAACTCATGATTTTATGTTAAAACTTGTATGTGTAATCATAGTGACCAAAGAAAAAAACAAGAACAAGATGATTACCTATGGAAGATAATGTAGAGGTGAAGAACACAAATTAAAACAAAAAACCACATCAAAGAATGAAGAATTAAAGCACACCAAAAGCACCAAAACCTTCAAAAGACCTTAGAACTCTTATACTTTCTTCTTGCTAGAACCTTCAATGGAGGATTACACCAATTTTAGAAGATAAAATTTTTGAGAATGATGGAGTATGGGAGGAGAGGGGCCGGTTAAATAATGAAGAGGGGAGGGGGATTTGGACAAAATATTTTACTTGCAAAAATAAAAGATATTGTCTTGTTTTCTTTACACTTAATTCTCAATTTAATACAAACTTTAAAAATAAATGATTTTAGTGTAACCATACCTTCACAAGACCGGCCATAATGAGGTCAAAAAGGGGGGGGGGGGTGGGGGCAAAATATTTTTTTTTCCATTTTTAAAAGATACACAAATATTTGGCAAGACTTTTTATACTTATCTTCTTAAAGATAGGTTTTAACTAAAAAGGAAGTAAATCATTAAATTAATCATATTTTCAAAATAATTATATTTTTTATTTATTAAAATCTGGCCCCCATATATATATAGGTTATATATATATATATATATTTTGTTAATTACTTTAGGTTATATTTCCATTATTTCCAAAATCCATAACTTAAGGTTTTTATTTCCAAATTCTTTTATTATACCTTAGGTTATACTTCAAAATTAATAATATGAAATGAAAAATTCAAATTTTCAAAATTTGGGTTTTACAACTCTTCCCCTCTAAAAAGAAAATTTCGTCCTTGAAATTGAAGTAGGAAGACTAAACGAAACAGATACGAAACCACACGAATCTGACCTAACGGACACATAACCACATGAAGCGGGTGATGATTGAAACCTCTCAGAAGCGATACATGAAACACATTATGCACATAAAACCATTGCGGGGGTAACGCCAAATGATAAGAAACTTTACCAACACGATCTATGATTTCAAATGGATCGATAAATCGCGGACTCTAATTCAAACTAACACATCGGACACCTTAAGGTGGAGATACCTTACGAATAATTGCAATAGGTAGGGAACAACGAAAGAAAGACCACAAAATACATCGCACCAATACCGAATAAAATAAAATAAAAACATCACGATCGTACAGATAAAGAATTTCCTGAAACGGTACCTGAAGAGTTAGCCGCCTAATCCTTGGTCGAAGAAAATCCCTAGTCAACGAATGAAACAGCGATGACAATTTAGAGTTAAGATCAAAATGCAAAAGGAAGCGATAATATAAAAATACGAAAGGAATATCAAAATACAAATGGAAGCCTAATGTCTACCCAATCCTTACACGTCATAACCTAGGTTCTACAGGGCGCAACCTGGCAGCTCTGATACCACAATTGTATCACCCCGATCCGATAGAGAGACAAAGGGTCACGTTATGGTGTCACATCAGAACATATATAACGCAAGAGGAAGACTTTATTTAATAAATTATTGAGCCAAAATCAAAATATCTTTCCAAAAGTATAAAAGCCCAAACATAAGGGGTCTAAATAAAAAACTTCATAAGATAAAAATCTTTCAAAACATTATTCAAAAGGTAAAGGTTCTCTAGGGTAGGTCTTCTAACTCTTCCTACACACCTCTCTCATTTCCCAGCTTCCCGCTTAACACCTGCCGCAGGAAAAGAAAACGCGGCTGAGCTAACGCTCAGTGAACAGATATAATATATAACAAAAGAAAATGCAACAACAGATAACGCACGGATCATGAGAGTCTGCCAAACAACTTTCTTACGAGTATAGTGCAATGAATAGGAATCAAGAATGATCAAAGGAATAAGATTACAGAACAAACACAGGAATGCCCACGAGCTCAAACAAATGTCTAAACATGATACATGAATAGACCTAAACAAATATCTTCAAAAAGTCACATGCCCCCAAATGTACATAGGTAAGCCACTCCTGATGTACCAAATGTGAGATGGGGTGTATTGCACACACTCTCCATTAACCTAAACAAAACAAAACGAAGTACCTAGGACGCATCCATATGCTCCCTACAAAACAAAGTCATTTCTAGATACACAAGCACTATGGCGAGTGTACAACATATATAATCAAATCATATCCAGTGCACATACAAAAGGGAACGCCGTGGACTAATCACACCGCCATAGACAGTGTCATGCCATTGGTGCATCAATGACATGGTCATGGTACCTCCATGACTAGTTACAAATAGCTTAGGCAAGATTAAAGCAAAAGATATAAGTGATCAAGATACTAATAATCAAATCAAGATAACGGATCTGGCATCATATTTAAACAAGGATCAACTGAATCATAATTGCGAATATCGAATCAAATGGAATATCAATGAATATCAAATGAATCATGAGAATGGATAGCAAATCAAACGGAATATCAAACGAATATCAACTGAATCAAATAGCTAAGAAAATGAAGGATCAAGTCAAAAGGTGTTCTTACTAAAAGGACGGAATATATGTACCTTAACGAATGCACAACGGAAAGAGACAAACACAAATGAAAGGAATTCACAAAATCTCCACCGGATCTACAAAACCATGATTACATATATTACTTAACTTATTTTAAATATTACTACTCAAACTTATTAAAATAAGATGTTTGACTTTACTTATTTAGGGTTTCCAAAATTCTAAATTTTACTACTTATTTTAGGTAAGTTTCCTTATCTAAAAACCCAACCAAATCACCTTCACAAGATCGGCCATAATGAGTTCAAAAAGGGGGGGGGGAGGGGAGGGAGGGGGGGGCGGGGGGGGTTGGGGGGGGGGGGGGGGGATGGGGGGGGGGGGACAAAATATAGTTTTTCCATTTTTAAAAGATACACAAATATTTGGCAAGACTTTTTATACTTATCTTCTTAAAGATAGGTTTTAACTAAAAAGGAAGTAAATCATCAAATTAATCAAATTTTCAAAATAATTATATTTTTTTTATAAAAATCCGACCCCCATATATATAGGTTATATATATATATATATATATATATATATATATATACATATATATGTATATATGTATATATGTATACATATATATAATATATATATTATATATATATATATATAATATATATATATATATATATAAATAAATACAATCTTATATATATATAATATATTATTCAAATAGTAGGGGAAGGATCAAGTGAGACAGAATAAGAAGGATTTTCTAGCCAACACATTTTAAATAGGATGAAGAATTTTAAGGGGAGATGCATGCATTTTTTATATGGTGCATCTGAAATGTGTGGTTTGTGGTTTCTTATATCGTTTATTCTCATTATAAGTTTTCTTCTTCTCATTTCGATCCATACTCTACATATATATATATATATCTATATATATATATATATATATCACATATATAATTATTTATTAATTTACTTTAGGTTAAATTTCCATTATTTCCAAAAACCATACTTAAGTTTTTATTTCCAAAATTCTTTAATATACCTTAAGTTATACTTCAATATTATTAATATAAAGAAAATATCCAAATTTCAAAAATTTAGAGTTTTTACAAAACCGCAATAAAACTGTAAATTACTTTTCTCCCCTCTCTCCTTTGTGATCAGCCGAAACCCTCATGAAAGTAAAAAAAAATATTTTTTTAATCAAGATCAAGTTGGTGATTTAGTGTTTCAAGATCAAGGATTTAGGTATGTTCATAACCCCTAGTTGTTTTAATTTTCTTTAAATCATGTAACAAATAATATGATGGATCTAGGGTTTACATAAAATACATATTATATGTGAAATTTAATGATGGTATAATGATTAGGGTTAGTTTAGTGTTATGATCATGCATGTTGCATGTTAGGGTTTGCGTTAGAACATGATTTAGAGTTGAGCAGAATTTAGGGCTGTGTTTCAACTGATGATATCTAGATGTTATAAACGTGTTTTGATATGATTCAAAAGCCTAAATTGTAGTTCAAAGAGTCTATTTTTCAAAAAGTCCAGCCTCGAATGATTTGGAGTTCTGGAAGTTGGTTAAATATTGGTTACAAGAAAAGTTGTCAAAACAGTAAATACGGGTCAGATTTAGGTCATGTTTAGGAGGGTAAAACCCTAACTTAAAAGTGGAATTAAGGTTAGCCAATATACAGTGATTAAGTTCTATATGTATATAAAGAAACCCTAGAAGGAGAGCTTCTGATTATGTGTCTAAGTAGGGTAATTAGGGCCATACTTTTTAGTGTGCAATCAGATCCGAATTGGGACAGTTTTGAAGTTTGATTTTATTTGGGATAGTTGCACATGTAATGAGTAATTGGGAATCACAAGGTAGTTAGTAAACTCATAAATGAACTTAGGTGATTTTTGGTATAATTTATGAAGGTCAGCAAGTAAGGGTTTTAAGAGGCTAAAGTTACACTAAAATTCTGCACTTTTGAACAAATTGTAGTTAACTAGTGTAATGAGTTACTGAAGTGGTTAAGGTTGGGCATGGTGTCGGGGTGACCCATGATTTTTAATCACACCCTTTGACATCCATCATATATGTGTTACATGGACGAGAGCTTTTAGCTTGGTCGCGTGTAACCGTGTTTATTTATTTGTATAGTTGCGTGATAGGATTTGAAAGCTGCATTTTGAGCATTTAGGTGAGTTACATAGTCCCACTTTTTATTGTTTTTAAACTTGGGATGAAAATGATGCAAGTGTTGAAATGAGTTTTAAATTGCTGTGATTATGTGTTAGTGTAAATGCATGGACTATTATGTGACTGATATGAGTCATGTGCTACATGTTATGTGATGTGATATTGATGTGTGCACTAAGTCAGGAGGGTTACTTGCGGGTATCCATGACCTGTTTAGTGGAAGGAATTGTTGCCTAGTTAGGAGGATTACTTGCGGGTATCCATGGCCTGAGCTATAGGGAAAGATATTTGGTTATGTGATGTGATATTGAGATTTTGCCTAGTCAGGAGGATTACTTACGGGTAACCATAGCCTGAGCTAGAGGGAAAAAGGATTTGGTATGTTACAAGAGCGATTGAGGTCGTCTGCTTGGTGTTTGAGTAGTTGATTAGATTGACTTGCATGTACTATGTTTGTCATGGCAAGGTTGGTGGTTTTACTTGCATGTACTGTGTTAGGCATGTCAAGGGACACTGAGTGTTGGTTATGAGGGATAGGATGGATACGCCTACCCATTATATGATTTGTGGGTTTGATATGATTGGATTGAATTGCATGTTAGCTTGTATGTTAGTTAGCATAATTGTCATGCAAAAGTATTGTTTTTATAATCACAGTAATTGGATAAATTGTTTTGGGATCGATTGTTTATGTGTGTCTGAAAACTTATGTTTCTCACCAACCATTGTGTTGACGTATAAGCATCATTTTCAGGTATTCAACGGGATGAGATTAAAGTTAGGAAATGTGGATAGATGGACCGTAGGCAGCTGGCGAAGTTTAGTTATCTAGATATCGTTATTTGTTTTGAATAATGAATGTTATTTGTTTGCTCTGTTAGGAGGTATGAATGTTTGCATGTCATGACGTTGACATGAACTGCCTTCATTTTAATGTCAGACGCCTTTTGGATTTTGTTGATGTGTTTGGGTATTTTCATGACACTGCGTGTCTATACGTTGTATTTTATGCACGTTTAATTTCTCTATATAGACGCCAATGTGTTATGATGATTCCTTTCTCGTCGCGCCTCGCGTCTCTGCCTTGGCGTGGTGTAACAATATACTTAGTGAGATTCTCCTTTATCTTAGTATTATGACAACTTCAATGCATAATAGAGATAATTTGGTTATTTGGTCATTTTGCCTGATTGATAACGGTGGTGTTTGATCCCTTGCTCTAAAGGGACACAATTAACTCTCAAGGTTGATGTAATCTCTTGAGGGCTTGATGATGTGTCTGCTCTTGTAAGGAGTCATATGTTTTACTGCAAACCCATTGCCGTACGTTAAAACTATCTTTGCTACTTTGTCCAGAGATGAATCTCATAGAAATAGTCATAGTCACAAGACTGGAAAAAAAAATAAACCTTCTGCATTTGCTACTAGACATAATGAGTGGAGTGAAGATAATTTTAATAATCATAATAGAAGGTTTAATAGGTCTGGTCTATATGTGTCACACCCCGTCAGTGGCAGAAACACGCGAATGCGAGACATTGCACAAGACACAACATCATACCGTACATTATTAGAAAAGTTTATTTACAAAAGTTTATAATTTCGCAACCTTGGAAAAAGTCAAATAGTTGTCCTTTAATAAACTTAGCCGGGTCGGACCTAAGCAGTATAATAATCCGTGGTTCGGGTGCCAGGGGTCGGACCTGGTCCGGCCGCATTTAATTTGACCACGGATGTGAATCCTAGTTTAATATTAAAAGTTTAGTTTACTGTATGACTTTATGGCGTTGTGCTGGTTCTTTACCCACATTTGTTAGCCACTCCATAGACCACACTCTTGGGCCACATAAACTCTTTGTATTTAAAACCCCTCTCAGCCATGAGATGGGGTAGGTGGGGTTCATTTAATTAATTACCACACACTTAAGTGTTTTTCTACTAGACTAGTCACATCTTCTCTAGAGTCTCGGCCAATTCCCATCTTCCTAGGCTTGTGTTATGATATCCAATATACTACAATTGGTATCAGAGCACATGGGATGATTACTTAGATTGTATGTGCGTTTCTCTTGGAAGAATTAATCAAAAAATTGGTTTTTGAAGGTTTATGGTTTTCACATTGGCTTTCTTTGATTCTCACGTTTGTGGTGTTAAAGTTAGTGTTTTTAGTGTAGTTTTAGCCTTCTAGTACCAAGTTGTGCAAGAAAATCCAAGCTTAAACGTTACATAAGGGTTTGATTTTTGGTGATTTGAAGCTTTTCTGGAAATTGCGTTTTGTCTCCCTGGAAGACGTTTCTTAGTTGCGTTTTGTCAGAGAATAGTACACTGCGGTTTGTCTTCTAGTGTAGTACATCAGTTGCGTTTTGTGTATTGCGTTTTGGTTAACACTACAGGTTGCGTTTTGTGTATTGCGTTTTGTCTCAAGTTGAAGACCCTCATTGCGTTTTGACTAGGAGAAACTCTGCCCAATTAATTTCTTGATTGCGTTTTTTGCCCAAGACACGTCACTGCGTTTTGTCTCCTTCTCATTGCGTTTTGTGTCTTGCGTTTTGTCCCAAGTTGAAGACTCTTATTGCGTTTTGGTGGAAAGAATCTCTGGCAAAAATTTTTCTTCATTGCTTTTTGTCTTTGCTCTTTTGACTGCGTTTTGTTTAGGACACCTCATTGATATTTTGTTCTTAATCATCAAACATCTGAGATTTGTTCTGAAATTCTTGACTGGTGACTTGTCTAGATTTCTGACTGAGCTTTGTATTGCATTTCGCAATCTTAATTAAACCAAACCCAAATCACACAAACAAACTAAAATTCACCTTCATCAACAACAATCATCACTTTTAACATACAATCACTAATCATTGTACCGATCAAAGTTTATCTACTATATCAATCAAATCATGTTAGTAATTCTGATGATTATTATTCAAGCGGCCGGTTCCGATACCCTCCCTCCTATGCTTGATAGGACTGATTACGAATCATGGTCACAAAGAATCCGGTTGTATTGTAGAGGAAAGGAAAATGGAGTTTACATTCTTCAGTCGATTGATCAAGGTCCATTTTAGCTTGGAGTCACCAGGGACACACTAGGTACCACACCTGAAGGGGGTGTTCTTCTTGGACCAGAAAGGGCTCGAACTTATGATGATCTTAATGACAATGAAAAGAAATGATTCGATGCCGATGTCCGTGCAACCAACATTGTAAGTTTCAAGGATACCCAAAGGACTAGTCTACAAGCTCATCAATCACAACATTGAAGCAAAAGCAATATGGGACAATGTCAAAATGCTTCTCGCGGGATCTGAACTCACCAAAGAAGACAGAGAATCTCAGTTGTATGATGAATTTGAACGCTTCAAGATGCTTCCTGGTGAAAATATCAATGAGTACTATGTCCGGTTCCACAAGCTTGTTAATGACATGAGGAATATCAGGATGACTATGCCTAACATTCAACTAAACTCCAAGTTTGTCAACAACTATGTCACCTGAATGGGATAGATTTGTCACAGAATATTAAACTGAACAAAGGTCTGAAAGAGACAAATCATGAACAGCTGTATGCATACTTGAAACAACATGAGAAGCATGCTGCACAAGATCGACTGATAATTGAAAGAATCACTCCACCCACTAATGATCCGCTTGCCTTTGTCTCAAGTGTGCAACCCTACTCCCAACCATCACAGAGTCAGTCTCTTCAATATCAATCATCCACAACACCTTCTCAGTCTCAAAATGTCCAATCAATGACATATCCACAATTTGCTGAACCATCACTATTCGACACTGGATACACCCAAACTGATGAAATCCTTGACACCCTCACCAAACAATTTGCACTACTCACCCAATCATTCAGAGCAACCCTCCCACAGACAAACAACCAACTTCAAACCTCATCTAACACCCGAAATCAAGCAACTATTCAGGAAGGTCAGATCGTGGTTCAGAATGTTCAAGGACAACAGAATCAGAATCAGAGGTACTTTGCTCGGGGAAATGGTGCAGCAGGTTTTGGAGGTACACAGAATAGAGCTGGGAATGCTAATGCAGGTCAGGGAAAGCCTATCAAGTGTTATAACTATAATGGGATAGGGCATATTGCACGGAACTGCACTCAGCCGAAGCGTCCACAGAATTCTGATTACTTTAAGGACAAGATGCTGCTGATGCAAGCCCAAGAGAATGGAGCAGTGCTGGATGAAGAAGAGTTACTCTTTTTGGTTGGAGAAAAACCCAACACTTTTGATGCTGATGTGGATAAACAACCTGTCAGGGATTTGGCTCAGAATGAAGATAACATTTTTCAGGCAGATGAGTATGATGCTTTTGATCAAATGTTTAGATATGATGAAACCTTACTAGCTCGTCTATCTTCATGGCCAATCTGGTCATAGCTGGGCCAATCAAAAACTACATAAGTAGATCATATGATGCACATCAATATTATCTGAGGTACCTAATATGGAAAATGCTAATGTTACTAGTAATAATGATCAGGTCGAGCATGAAATTCATAGCGAAGTATACAGACAGGTCAAAACTGTTATTGACTCCAAATAATGATGATATGGGTAATAGTAATGTGGTATCCTAATTGAACATATCTGAACACAATGACGTTTCTGTTGTACAAGTTGTGCATCTTCTGCTCCAAAAATTCTGCATATGTGGTGAATTGATGATAATTATGCACACTCATAATGAACAGTTAGTTAAACTGAACTAGCCATATATAAGGAACAAGTTGCCATATATGAACAACGTGCTAAGTTTGAACTTACTGAACGGGAACAGAGAATGGATGATCAAATGCTGTATACTTATACAAGATCGTAATCGAATGGAAGAAAAACTAAAACAGGAGCTACATTCCATTAAGCTACAGCTTAACTACTCTATTAAAAGTCAAACGGTAATACAAGAAAATGTAAATACTTTACAACAGACTTTTAAGCAAAGAGAGTCTCAACTTCTGAATGCATTTTTCAACCTAAGAAAGTATAAGGATAACTTGAAAATAAGTTACACGCACAAGATCAATCCATTAAAACCGTTCATATGATGCTGAAACCTAAAAAGTTGTGTGAATCCTAAAAAGTTGTGTGAATAATATTCTGAAATTGCCATAGGTGCGCATAACCCTTTTTACCTTAGAAAGGCCAAAGTTGGGGGGGGAGCCTCAACATCACTTTATGTGGTATGATAATTATTAATATGGACCTTATGACCTCACGAATGTGAACCCATCATTCTGAGGAAGACTAGAGTTAGCCGAGTTAGATAAGGCAGAAAATTGCCACGAGAAAATAAATGTACCCTTGTGCTGTAGGAAAAGAGGAATAAGTGCATACTCCTAATTATTTCATAATATGAACTTCCTCGCAACTTTCACACCACAGACCCAACTAACCCCTGAACAAGCATTTTGGTCCATAGATCTAGAAAAAGTCTTAAGGCCGAAGAGCTAAAGGCTAATACCCCACCCTTTTATGTGTGGCCAGAGGGTGGGGGGTTTTTTTTTTTTTTTTTTTTTTTTAATAACCCCCCACTGCGACTGTGTATCCTCCAATAACTGTCATCTGGTCCTCCCGAACGCTTCAACCTCAAGTCAAGTAATATTGGTCTATATGTTATTTCTCAACTGTTTGTGACTTTGAAAAAGACTTGTAAGAAACGAATTACACCAACGGGGAATAACTGAAGACAATACTGGAAGGGGGAATGGGGTTTGAGCAAAACTAAACGGAGTTACTTAACGGAAGTCATTCATTTTTTAATTTACTCATTAAAAAGAACATTTTGGACAGTGTTCAAAATACTTGTCACTGGAAAGTTTAGAAGCAAATGAAAGCAGTTTTTGAAAATATGGAAGCGGAAGTGGACCAGAATACTGTAGACAAAAAATGTGGGGAGATTAATACGTAAAATCTCCTCATCTCGAGCATGGAATTAAATTGCCTGATGCTTGTCCCAAACATGTGTTTTATAGTGACTGATTCTGTATTAAATGTGTCTAGATTTTCTGACATGCATGATGCTTTCACTATTGCTCAAAAACGTATTGCCGACCTTGAATCTGAAAATTTTAATCTGAGAAACAAGATTCAAAATGATGATCACGACTCAATGATAAAACATTTTTCCAAACTTGAAGTTGAACACTTCAACTTACAATTAAAGTATCAAAATCTCAAAGAACGTTTTGGAAACAAAAAACCAGTGACGTCTTCGGATGCTCCTTCATTTGATTCACTATTTGTGATCGGGAAACTAAATGAACAGATTCAAAGTCGAGGCAATACGATTCGTGAATTAAAGGAGAAAATCTCTCGCTTAACAAAGAAAAATAGTGATGCAGATCCTATTTTTGACCTTAAGGCCTTAGTTTCTCAGAACAAAGATTTAACTGCAAAGCTCAATGCCCTTCACGATCTCAATGAACGCTTTAGGGCAGAAAATGCAAAAGTTAAGCAGCATTATAAGGAATTGTATGATTCAATTAAAATAACGCGTGCCAAAACTACTGACCAGAACAACTCTTTGTTATCTGAAATAGAAAACCTTAAGGGTCAACTTAAAGATAATTCCAAATGTGTCACTATACCTGATAGTAAACCTAAAGTGCTGGCTCCTGGTAGATATCCTATAGATGTTGAACCAATTCCCCCTCGACACAAGAATAATCGGGAAGTGCATCTACACTATATCAAACACCTTAAGGAAAGTGTAGAAACCCTTCGCGAAATAGTAGAGGACGCTAAGGTGGAAAGACCATTGGATACCTCTCTTGCATCTGCTTGCCGTTACACTAAACACTCTCAGGAGCTGTTAGAATATGTAATAGGCACGTGTCCTAAAGACTTTAGCCCTCGAACAGAATGCCTCTACCACTTCTCTTAGGAAAAAGCGAGTTACTTTTGTCAAACTATGTGAAACCTCAACTCATAACACTCCAACACAAGTTTAGCACCAAAAAATAAATTCGACTAATGCACCTGGAATTCCCTCTACAGGAGTAAAAGGTGCCTCTGCAGCTAGCAGGTCAAAGCCTAGGAGCAATACAAAGAAAGATAGGAGGGATCCTTGCCCTGCTAAAAGGTGCCTTCTTGAAACAAGTAGAAGCCCATTCTAGGATGAATAAGTCGAATGAGAAACAAAAGAATCGTGTTGATTCTAGTATTAGCTATAAGCGTACTGTAATTAATTCGAATTCTAATACTTCTTGCAAAACTTGTAACAAATGCTTAATTTCTGTTAATCATGATCAATGTGTTGTGCGTTCTGAGATGTTTGTGAAGCAATCCCCTGTCACTAAAGTGTGGCGGGTTAAGCAAGTTAAGCAAGTTTAGAAGGCCACAGGAAAATTGTTTACCACTATCGGTCATCAGTGGCGACCCACTGGCAGACTATTACCTTTGGGAGATCAGTGGCCTTTAACTAGGAATACTCCACATAAGGTCTTGCCTACAAAAAAATGGAAGCTCACTGGTAGACTTCTCCCGTTAGGAAGACAGTGCCCTTTAGTTAGGTCTACTACTCTTAAGAGTGACTGTACGTCAGTTGATCCACAGGAAACTATTGCACCTGTAGCATATAATCTTGCGTGCACTAACCAACCGGACCCCAATTGCAATTGGGGATCCAATGTATCCCCATATAGATCGAGTCCATTTCTTTTAATCTTTAGTAGTGTCTAGATCCGATTGGTGTGTATATTCGGAAGAGTTGATTGTGGGTTAATTAGTATTTTGGGCCTTAATATACATTAGTGTAGTGATAGATTAGTTCTAGCTAAGATTAGGACTCGACATCTAGCTTAGTGTCGAAAAATAATGTAATCGACGTGGTTTATGTGTTTAGGCCATAAAACACAAGGTTTGTATGTTGGGCCATAAAACATAACGGGGTTGGTTGTACCCGAAGAAGAACTCGACGTCTAGCTTAGTGTCGGAAAATAATGTAAGCATTGGTATAAGGTTTTCTCCGGCGAAAGGGAGCTTGTTGATTAGTGAAGTAACTCTCGAGTTGGATACACGGGGAGTGGAGTAGGGCGAAGAGGATTTTCGTGACCGAACCACTATAAATCACCGTGTTAGTTTGCATTTTCTTTTACCTTTCGCTTTACTTATTTCTTTACATTTACCGCTTTACTTTTATACTTGCATTGTGCTTACTATTGTGTGAATGGTTGCGTACATAGTACATATTATTAGTTAAGGTTGTGTACTACTTTGTAGTTAATATTGTGGTTGAGTTTGTATTATTAAGATATGTGCTAGTTGTTATAAAACCTATTATCGACACTTCTCATATTACGTCTAACTTGATTGGCGATTTGATACTAAAGATTTAAAGTTTTTAAATGGAAACGTATTCACCCCCCCCCTCCTTCTACGGTTTCCACAATTGGTATCAGAGCCACGTCGCTCTAGTTTTCAAAACAAATGGTTTTTAAAACAAATGGTTTTTAAAATATAGTATGATCCATGTATCAAATTACCCATGAAGGGGGATTAAATATAAAAAGTGTTTTGTTGTTTGATTTATACTAGTTTTGTTATTAAATATACTTCCTATACTAGCTTGAAGGAAAACTTTCTCAAAAGAACTTGAAAATGCCAACTAAGTCGTAAGAGTAGAAATGATGTCTAAAATACGAAATTTATGTGCTGGAACAACTTTTTAAAGTCCTGTATGTTCTACAGTTAAGTTACAAAATGATTTTGAACAAAAAACGTGTTTTGAGGTCACTGGTGGCGGTCCCATAAATGTTCGGGCGGGCCCCAAATATATTTGGGGGCCGTCACCTTTATGGGGGCCGTTCTGTCTGTTTCAGCAGAATTTGACAAACTTCGAAAAATCATATAAAATCTATCGTAAGTCCGTAGAACTCGTGCCACCCGTCATTTTGAAGATAATTGAGTCTACTTTCATTTAA
>BQNB010048684.1:31596-42437 GCA_026074375.1 Tanacetum coccineum
TGATTTTATTTCAGCTTATTCCAATTAAGCTAATAAGCTAATAAGCATTTCTATTAGGCCGGCTTGGGCCCGTTAAGGCCCGATAAGGGTTTTCAAAGTGTTTTGTTGGGTCCATTAAGTATTTTTAAGTCTTTTAAACTTATTGAGCTCCCAACACGATCACCAATAAGCTGTCTTAGCTTATCGAGAGCTTATTCGCATGCGTGGGCTCGGTAATGGGCTAGTAAGCCCATTTAAGGTTTTGTTTGGTTTCAAATGGTAAAACAAGGCCCATGTTGATTTGATAAGTATTTCTAGCTCGTATATAAATTCGTATGGCTTATTAATAAGCCGTGGCTTATCCACGAGACCTCATTGGGCTCGTTGGGCCTCCATAGTGGACGGATAAGTTCATTAAGACCCGAAGTTAGCCCCCCTCGCTTAACCACTTGTTTCTTAGGGCTCAACACTTTGGTTTAATGTTCGTAACTGATTACTATTTACATGCATCCATTACATAAGCGAGTTTAAGTGTTCCCAAAGCCAAAGCTCTCCGTTACAATGAAAGTTTACGTATAGTTTTGTGTTTTCATTCCAAAACGAGTTTATAACTCTTTTGTTTACATTCGTGGGTTCTTATGGAACGTTCAAGCTTATTACTCATTTGTTACTCGTTTCTTAATCATGCAATCACCACACAAGACATCATTTGCTAACCCTAAGTGTGCGAACCATGCATGGGCTAAACCATGCGTGTTCATGTACACATATTTGTTACTAATGGATCATGACGCGACTTATATGCTCCTACAAGAGATATGACGAAAAGGTAATGACACAAGGGACTTAGGTACGACTTACAAAGGTCCTAGCTTTCGTTGGTGGTGAGTTGGGACGTCGACCCGACACTTATACACCCAAACGTGTATGATTACAAGCTCCAAAGTTTATTTCCCAAACTCCTTAGCCCGTGTCTCCTCTTAGCAACCTTAGATTCGTTCTTAAAGATCTCTTGTGATTGTGAAATAGTAATGTGGGTCTTGTTGGGTTTGTTTTAATGAATGACGAGTGATTTAGAGGGTAAAGAGATTGTTTTAGCTTTGAGAGAGTTTAAGTGTTGGTGAAAATGTATTATGTGAGTTAGGGAGTGATATTTATAGATAAATAGAACTAGTTAGCTTTCCTAGTTCCTCAAACAACCAAACCGTGCCCTATTGTGTGGTTTCGTGGTTTTTAGTTAGTCACACATAGTATTTAGCTAAACCACTAAGTACATGTATTAATTAGTTAGTTGATGTACAAGATTTGCTAGATTATGGAAATCTTATGACTTGGTGTGTTGTTTCATTGCTAACCGCGGCTAAGAAAGAGCAAGGGAAGCAAAATGGGTATTAACCATTGGGTAAGGGATTAGTAGGAGACCATTAGGACAAGTATTAATGAGCTAGGTGAGGTACTTGTACCTTTAAGGATCATTAGAGGATTTGTTAGTTGTCTAAGCACTAGGGACGAATGGAATATGGGTTTAAGTCACCCATATTCGGCCCTAGTGGCTTGTTAATACAAGAACTATATAAATTTTGTGTTTAAAGATCAAAGGTGGGTATTGGTTTGAGTCTAGGTAGGTCTAGGTATTTCCGGGGTACGTCCCAATGTATTTTATCGCGAAACGTAACCCTTTTTACGTGACCAATAAAAATAAAATACGCAAAGTACGTAATTATCTTCTTAATAATTATTTCTTACTTGGTTGATGTAAACCTTATTTTATTTGATGACCGTTTACATTCATTGATTATTTTTAGTCTACGCGATTTATCTTAAAAGTAAATACTAAAAGTAAACGCGTATCGGACAAAAATAAATAGTAATCATTAATAGTGTCGTACAATGACATGAAAATGAGAAATGTTACAACAACGACTTATACTACCACCTAGCAAGCAAACACCGATCAATGCAATCATGGTCACAAGTCCACGTGTGTGATGCCTTTATAATTATGTTGTCCACTATAATTATAATTGCATCCTTTCACACGTATACTTATTTCCAAGACTACACATCTCAATGATAACGCACAAATATATACATATACCACATAGCAAATCTTACATGACCCCAATATAACACAAACACGATGCTACATTAAAGCAATATTTATTTATATAAAGATAAAATCAAAAATGACAGAAAAAACGAAAGTCTCATAGTGCCCCAAAATATGAAATATCCGAAAGAAATCATCGATAATAGCAATGTGTCGAGGTAAAAGACGGGATAAGCTTATGCTGGGCCTCGCTTGGATTTGACTTTTCTTTCGCAAAAGTCACCCGACTCCGCTGTCCAGGCCTGCTACGAGCATCCGATAAGAGATCTGAGTCCGCTTCCTCCTCCAACTCTTCTAACTACCCTTCCTTTTTTGGTTCCTCGAGAGGCTCCTCCTCAATTGGCTCTTCTTCTGGATCTTCTGATATCGAGTAGCCTGTAGATCGAGATAAAACTCATAGAAAAGAAAGAAAAATGAAAAGTATATAAACTATAGCACACATAGTTCCTATTATGCAACTATGTAAAGGTACTTAGGTTATAGTCTAGGTCAAACCACCTACTTCTCTATAACCAATGGCTCTGATACCAATCTGTCACACCCTGCCAGGGCGGAAACGCGAGGCGTAACACAGTAGGCATCATCACAACACATTGATGTCACAATAGAGAATAACTAAAATGCATAAACATTTAATAAATCAAAATATTATGACGACACCTGACACAAGAAAGGACTTGTATTGAGGTTAATCGTAACACAACAATACATAGTCATAAAGTATCAAAACATCATAAATCCAAAATATTCTAAAAATGAAAATACGAAAAGTAAATGATAGATAATAAGACTTCAATGCAGGATCCTATAGTCTCGCTAGCCACGCAGTCTTAGTCCTTAAACATCACTAGGCATACCTGAAAATGATACTTAAAAATGTCAACATTACGTTGGTGAGATTCATAAGTTTAACTTAAAACAAAACATTTGTTGTGCTTCACTCAATTAGGACAAACATGAATATTATATGTACACGAAAACATATAGTCAACACATAATCAAATCCTCACATTCAAGCTCACCTAGAATGCATATGTACCACTTATACACAATATGGGTAGTCGTTACACCCGTTCTAATATCTCAAACAATATAGGTATGCGCTACCCCCGATCCAATAACAGCAAACACATGCATAGCAATATAATATCACATAATGTCCAAAACATATAAAACCAAATTATCACAGCAATCAAAATATTTCAAAAACAATTTAGTATCATTTTTAGAAAACATAAGACAATGAAGTTATGAATACTCACCTCAAAGTTCACACGCGCGCACAAAATCCAAGCAAAAATCTACACAAACATATAATACAAGTTACACATGATCAAGGCTTTATGGCCATATCTATGTAACCTTCAATTGATGGATCCTAATGTTTAAAAATACATCCATGACCATCTCAACAAGTTTCCCACACGTTATCTTTACTCTAACCATGTTTGACACCAATGTTTATATTTCTAGTTTACTGCAGAAAATTGAGGTCATTTTACGAATTTTTATAAAATACTAAACGACCTCCTCTGACTTCCAAAACCCATTCACATCATCTTCAATGAGTTCCAAACCTACTAGAATTTTTCCAAGTGAAGAAAATAAGTGTAACTATTTTTCAAAAATTCCACATCACAAACTATCCATAAAAATATCTGACCGCACACCTAAATGTTTGATTTTTCTAAAAAATACTTTGACACTTCATAAAAATCTAGAAAATTACAAGGATTACTAGACATCTTGAACTTATACCAGCTTCGATTTCACATTAAAGAAAAATATTTTGATAGGGTTTTTGACCTCACAGCCATAACTTAAAATTGTTCAGAAAACTCAGATTCAACAATAAATCTTGTAAAAATATTTTGACTGACTTCCACTCATTATTAACTCTCGAGGCCTAAATTTTTGGAAAGTAGACTCTTTGTAGATGATTTTAGACCTTGGAAATCCTACAAAACTCATTTGTATCATCGAGTTATGATCCAAACAAGTTGACCTAAAATTCTGCACATATTCATCTTTGAATTTAACACTCTCTAACCCTAATCAAATGCATAGTTAATTTCCTAATTACTCTCTAATCAATATTTTATGATCATACCTACATATTTACTAAGATTTTATGAAACCTTAATTCCATCAATTAAATAGTTACATTAATTAGATTAAAAAAAGATTAAATAAAGAGTTATATGAAAAACCTTTTAACCCGAAAGCACACGATCTTGAACCCTAAGTTTTCTTCAAAATTTTTGATGATCTTCCTTCTTGTTTTCTTAGAACCGGTCGACACAAAGGAGAGAGAGGAGAAAAAGTGATTTAGAGTTTAGGTTTAAGGGAGTATTTATACTAGTTTTAGGATAAGTCCTAATTAGAGTATGTTTCTTTTCCTTTTTTTTCTTTCCTAATTAGAGTATGTTTCTTTTCCTTTTTTTTCTTTCTTTTTAAACCGGTCGACTACATCCCTTTTATATATTTTTTTATTTTTTTAAATACCTTACGTTATATGTTAACTCAAAAACCTTTATTTTATTTAAGGTTTAAATACACTTTACTTATTTATTTGCAATCTTTAATTAAAACTTATTAATACCAAATAAAGTGTATTTATTTTACTTATTATTTTCCTCAAATATTGTTATCACTAATTACATAAATAATTTAATGAATCTCGACTACTAAATAAACTTGAACCGAAATCTAATAATGCTCCCACTTCTTATTATTCCAACACAAATGTAAAAAAATGCAACCCCTAAAAATCTTCATTTTCATATGCATCATTATCAACGAAATAAAATGACTACTTCACCCATTTCTTGCACCAATCACTCATACATATAGCTCATGAATCTCATATGCATCTAATTTGAATCACATAACAAATAGTCAGGCTAACACTAGCGGTTAAACTAACCTGATTTGATCACGGTTGTCACATGTAACACTGCTATCATTAAATGGCGATGACGAAATTGAGAATTTTATGACTTGGCTTGGCTACGTGTTTGGTATGCAGCCATCATAGACAGTCACCTGACGCTCTTATCTAAGCCAAATGGGTTCATGGTCTGCTAAAACAATTTTTGGCAGATGTACGAGTGATTGTTGGATATGAGCATTCTGTGACTTGGCTTGGCTACCTGTTTGGTATGCAGCCGTCATACCATAGAGCTGTTTGTGGTGTGTATAAAACCTTATGATTATAAGGATTTTCGGGTGCATTAACTCTCCAAGCAGCCCGTATCCGACCCACAGCTGACCCGATCTACTGATTTATTATAGGTCATCCAACTATCGCTTGGGCCTGACCCAGCTATTGTTTGTGTGGGGTTGTTCGTTTGTTTCACAAGTCTTCCCTCTTTCGCCCTAAATCTGCTATGTCTTTTCAACCCAATCTTCATTAATTTCCCACTATCTCTGTCCATATTATTTTCCCACTAAGTATGAAGGTTCGTTGCATGGATGCCAGCTGTGTTTTACCATTAACAGTGGTTAGGGTCTTATATACGCGTATTATTGGTGTGTTTAGTGGGTTTTTTTAGCTACTTATCTTGTTATGGGAGAACGACGATCTTTTGATTTTGGTACGTTGTTGGGTTGTTTTGTTTCTTTCTAATGTCTAAGATTGTTGATTGTATTCGGGTTTAAGTTACTTTTATGAATAATGTGCTTTTTTCTTTTTATCGACATGTGGTTTCAACAAATTAGTTCTGATTATTTGATTGTGTTTGTCTTTAATGTTTTTATGTTGCTTTTATGAATGTGGGTTGTCTAAGATTGTTGATTGTATTAGGATTGAACTCATTGCTTCTTTTCTTTCATCAATGTGAATTGTTATGGGTTTGTTTCTTTTTATTGTATTTACTTGGTGCATGATACGCTTTTACCAATGTGTATCCTTTAGCTTACATGAATGCATGACATGCTTTTGCATATGACTGTTTCATTTAGACTGTTCGCATTTACTTCTGGATGATATTAACGTTGACGGCTTTGTGCATTGTTTTTGTGTAAGGTACTGATTCTACTTTTATCAATTTTCTGCGTTATCTTTGTTTAAGGTTCTATGAATAGCAAGTCTATAATACTGTTGATGATATTAGGTAAAAAAATCTTTGTTGTCGCTTGCATTGTTTTTGTGTAATCGATTTGTGGTTTGTGAACTTTGTAGGTATTTATCTCATGTTTTGCTTCTATAAATGAATGATATATTGTTGGCTCCGTGATTGTTTCACCTGGGGTTCTTGTGGCCTATGTGATTGCAGTGATCGTGAATATAAAAAGGACAGTTTGTACATATGTTGGCGGGGCAAACTGTTAGGTTTGCAACCATGTTGGATGTGCCCAGTTTTCTACCTGTTGCGTATCACCCGTGCATAACACATGCAGATTGTTTGGACCGGTGACTCTTTATATTCAGCCGCTGAGCATCTGTTGAAAACAAAAGTTAGCCACCTAAAGGTTGATTCGCTTTTTCACTTGCCACCTGCATGGGGCACCAGGTAACATATCTGCCAAGAACTATCATTAAATGGCAATGATGAAAATGAGCAGTCTATGACTTGGCTTGACTACCTCTTTGGTATGCAGCCGTGATAGACACCCGCGTCACACTCTTACCTGAGCCAAACGGTTTCACGACCTGACAAAATAACTTTTTTATCTTTGAGCTTATACCTGCAGGTCCGGGTTACTAGAAGTAAATATTCAGCTCTATCGAGCATTCCTAGCGTCTGTGTCAGAAGCCAACAACACCCGTTTGGTAACTGAAATTACATTTGTTTCATTGTAGGCTTCTTACTTGGCGCTAGGAATGATTTCGAGAGTGTTCTTAGGGTTTTGGTACTTTCACGTATGCTCGGATGTACAACCTGTTGTATATTCCCACATGCGTGACAGTCGCAAAATCCTAGGCGTCCATTTAGATATGGCGTTCCCTTTGTCAAAGGGTACATCCCATCGATATTCTTTCTTCAAAATATTCAATTCTACTAAACATCCCTAGTGTCCATGTTAGAAGTCAACGACGTCCGTTTGGTAAACGAAACTATATCTGGATGTTTGTTGGCTTCTGGCTGGTCGTTAGGGATGTTTTTTAGAGTCTGCTAGGGGTTTTGTTACCTTCACACGTGCCCAATCTGTAGAAAAAACTCTACATTTCGGCGTGCATGACAGTTGTAAAATTCTTAGCATAGATTTAAATATACTACACTAATAAACATTTCATAGTTTGAAAGGACTGGAAGGGCTAATTTACATGTGATTATTTATCTTTTGGCATCAGGTAAGTCCATATACTTTTCGTAATTGCATTTCACCTTTTCTCAGAAAACTTACGGAAATATATTTGTTGTCAATTGCGACAGGTTTTGTGCGCGATACTTATTACGGAAGCTTCATTAAGATTTCGACACAGATTGATTTCGTTGCTGCAAAAGAGGAATGGAGTATATTTAAATTAGTTCAGTTTCTGTTTTGTAACAAGAAGTAGCTAATGCATCTTATTGTAACACTTTACTTTTGTCGTTATCATGACCAACTTTGTCAAACCATTGCCTAAGATACATTCGTTTGCAAACACCCCGCCACGTAACGCGCCAGGATCCACTTCCGCCAAATAAAATCGTTGTCTGCTAACCGTCCCTCAGCGAAGCGTGGGTTTACCAACTCGTTGAGTGACAATCATATAGTTATTTTGCTATGCAGAATATTTTAACTTTTAACAACGTGGTTCCCTCTCTATATGTAGTACTACTAGACGATTAACAGCGCATAGCGACGACGGTGTATAGTAGTGTTAATTTATGTGTGCGTTGTCTTTTATTATATATGAGTGTGAGGTAAGTGAAAGTAAAGGAAATTAGTGTGTTAATTTTAAGTACTTAAATATAGAGTAAATTGCAAAAATGGTCCTTTGAGATCGCGCGCTCAAACACAGCACAAGGCGCACACTCCAAATAAGTTACAAGCCCAAAATCCACTTCTAATATGAACCACCACGACGAGCTACCATCACTCAATTGGAGGTGAGCCTGAGAGTGAGAGAGAGAGCGAAGAGGTTGTAGAGGAAAGCGGAGGGGGTAGGGGCCTCGGGGTATAAACACACTCATTTTACAAACGTTTCACACACAGTTCAGAGACGCGAGAGTGAGCTGAGAGAGATTTGAGCGCGCGCGCGAGCGAGAGAGAGAGTGTGAGCTCATTCTCGCCTTACTAAAACTTATCAACAAAAAACCACATGTGTTGTTTGTATTTGCATTTCAGATTGATTGACCAAGGACCAAAAGTAGAACCAAACCTTCAAAATACGGACTGTTTTTGCAATTTTGAAATTCGACGGACCAAATCTACAATTTGGCCAAACTAAAAGGACAAAATTTTCAATTTACTCTTTAATAAATTGTATTGGCTTTTATACGTAAAAGTATTTTAGTCATTACTCTTCTTTAAAAAATTTAGATCATAAGCAAATACTGTATGTTTTATCTTTATACATACAGTATAGATAGATATGTATATCTTCTTGTAATCTATACATAAGTCTTTTTCTAACAAAAACTATAAAGTTTCTTTGTTACACTTGTTAAAAGTAATTGTTGATGGAATTAAAGATGAATACAATAGAGGCAAATGAAACGAAACCTGAAAATAAAATATATTTTCTGAAATACATGATGTAGCATTTAATTTTTAAAATAATAGTAAAAAATATTATTTATGAAAGCTCTTATAGGTCATATCTGCAAAATAAAGCTTATAATTTAAACAATTTATTTTTTCCAAAGATAAGCATAATAGCCTAATAAACCTGCATGTCAAACACGACTTTGTGTTGCATATTTGGTAGATTTCTTATTTTATTTGATACATAAATTATGTATTTCAAAACGCTAACTCTAAGTATAGGAACAATATCACTTTTATAACAAAGTTGCGTAAAAAAGATATGGCAAATTTGCTCCTTTTGTAGGGTTTTGCTTTAGGGTTGTGGTTAGTCAAATCAAAAGCTAATTTCATCAGTAATCATCGGTACAGAAGTTGTTTTAACAGGTCTCTCATCTCATTTTCCTGCCTTTGTCCTAAGTCCTTTCACTAACGTGTGATAATATAATGATTATGCTATTTATGTTATCTTAATGATGAATTGGTCGATGTTAGTTTCTTCAATATTTTGTTTATAATCAATTAAATGTGGCTATTTGTGTACTAATATTATATGATCGTGTTTCGGGGGTATGTGAAAACATATATATACTTTTGCATTTGTCACGTTTTTGCTACTGTAAGGTTATTTCTACATGTAAGTCTTTAGACGATTTGTTTTGTTTCATTTAGATTATTATGTAACAAATAAATTGGATTCCAAATTAATGATATATTTATATACAAAAGAAATGTCAAAATTATGTATAAGATTAATAGATTTACAAATAATGCGTAATTTTATATAAAGACGTTAATCCGAAGGGTTACAAAATTAACTCAAATACGATACAAAGCCATCTCTGAATGGCTCGGATATACGAAATAAGGAGGGTGTTTCACATTGCGTTTTATGAAGAAAAAGAAGTTAAAAGGGTGCTTGGCATTAGTTATAAAAGTGGTTATTTGATCATTGTGTTCAGTTATTAATAGTGATTATCTATTAGTTGTTCTAATTTACATGTAGATTCCAAACTCCCTCTCTCTTTTACACACCTGGTACGTAGTAACGATTTCACATGATATAGTCGCTTAGAAAATGCAATTTCATACCCACCCTGAAGTAGCTAAGACAGTAGGGTGGTATGTGGAGTCCAGGCCGGATTATCTGCCATGTCAATAAATGTGGCTCGCGTGGGATTTCTCTCGTACCCAAATAAAAAGTAGCTAAGACTTTTTCATTACACGTAGTAATGGTAAATGATGTCATATATGATCCTTCCTGTTAACTCTTAAAATTGTCAATGAATTTATACTCATCTATGCATTTTTTGTGCCCTTAGATCAGTATTAATCCTCTTTGGGGATTTGGTCTTTAATTGCGAAGTATAACTATCATGTCAAGAAGGTACAATAATTTATATTACAGATGATTCTTGTTGCTAATTGCTCGGAAAATGATAGTTCCTCATACTTTTTGTTCCTACCTATACAAATGAAACATTTATCAAGATTGTTGGATGAAATGAGGAGAGAAAATAAGTGGATTAATTCCACATGTCATATTCTTATGTGAGTCGGAGGATAAGTAGGAAGAATGTAGGAGTCTATAGCAATGCTCTTGCTAACTTTTATAAAACTCTCACTGAACTTTATGTGAATTGGATTTAAGCATGCGTTTTGACAAGGTTTATTTTCATAGATGGCATCTAAAACCGAACAAGATGTGATTGCCAAGGGCATCTCTTTAGATGTACCACCAATGCTTGACCCTGATTTGTTCTTGTTTTGGAAGAAACATTTTGAAGTTTTTGTAAAGTCCAAAAGTCTTCGTCTTTGGAGAATCATTGAATCAGGGGATTATGTTCCACGTAAATTGCTACCCCATGGAAATGAGATCGTTAAAGTAGAAAGTGAATTAGCCAAAGAGGATGAAACCATATCTGATGAAAAGAATTTAGCAGTACATCTTCTCTATAGTTCCATACCAAACCATGTATTTGGAATTATCTATAAGTGTGAAACGGCTAACGATATATGGAAAACCCTAGTAATGACATATGAAGGCGATTCTCAACTTAAGCACTCCAAAATCGAC
>BQNB010048685.1:7238-35853 GCA_026074375.1 Tanacetum coccineum
GAAGTGGCTATATTAACACTAACCCATACCACTTCTATACCATTTTCTCTTAATAAAATGCATTCCCATTCTCACTTTCATCTTATCATCTCCATAATTCATCTTCAGTCTCAAACTCTTCCATGGATTCCTCTTAAGTTTCAACCTCAAGAATCTTCAAGAAACCAAAAATAACACTTATTCCACCAAGAAAATTGTTCATTGACCTTACCAAAGATGACTCAAAAACTCCATCACCACAACAACAACCTAAATCACCAAATGCACCTTACAAAACACCATCAAACAAAGGAACGTCATCATCCTCAATCAACTCCAAACTCAATTCATCTCTATTTTACTCCACATATCCTTCAAACAATCCTTACTTAAGCTCATCCGACTCTCCTCCTCCTAGAGTCTCTCATCTATCACCTACTAAAGAACAAGAACCCATGGACAACACAATAACCCTTTCACCAATAACCCCACTTGACTTTGCTTTCAACAATCCATCACCACCAACAATGCCACCTTCACTCATCTATGGTCATCCAATCCTATTTCCCCTTCTTGAGATTCATGGAGCAACTTGTTTGTGTTGCCTCCATAACCGAACCTTGATCTTTGGCTTGAGAGATGAACTCCACTACATGTTTTCCTTCATTGAGCACTTGCTCTCACAACCATCCCCACCAAATACACCACCACCGAACCCTTCCGCACCAACAACCTCTCCACCCGCAAATTAAGCATATTATTTGCTTAAGTTCTTATTGGTTTTCATAAAAATCCACCAACCTTTGGAGCAAGTCCTATGACCTTCTAGTCTATTTAGGATATTTGTATTTGTATTTTCATGAATGATGTATTATCATGCTTTAAGCATGAATTTAACATTTTAATGAATGCATTTCTTGTTTATGGCTTTTATTTTGTTGATTGCCTTATATATATTTGTGTTGATAAGTTGGAAAAATTATTTATATTGCTTGGATGGTTGTTCAACATATATATATTTATATATATATATATATATATAAGGTTGAACAACCATCCAAGCAATATACATAAATTTTCCAATTTATCATATCACATGATCGACTCATAATATATATAAGGCAATAGCAAAATAAAAGCGTAATAATAGAATTAAATCTAGAAATGCATTCTTTGGAAACAGTAATTTCACGCTGTAAAAGCACGATTTAATACATTCTTCATGAAAATAAAATAAAAATATCCTAAATAGATTAGAAGGTCATAGGGAATTGCTCCAAAATGTTGGTGGATTTTATGAATTTCAAGAAGAACTTCTAAGCAAAATATTTGCTTAATTTATGGGCGGAGAGGTTGTTTGGTGCGAATAAGGTTCGGGTGGTGGTGTATTTGGTGGGGTATGGTTGTAAGAGCAAGTGTTATATGAAGGAAAACATGTAGTGTAGTTTGTTTGTCAACCCAATTTTAAGGTTCGGCAATCGAAACAATACAAGCAAGTTGCTCCCCGAATCTTAAGAAGGGGAAATGTGATTGGATGACCAAGAGTGGGTTGTGGTGGCATGTGTGATGGTGATGGAGTGTTGAAAGAAAAATCAAGTGGAGTGCTTGGTGAAAGGGTAGTAGTGATGTTCATGGGTTGTTGATCTTAAGTGGTTAGTGAATGAGAGACTCTAGGAGGAGGTGAAGTTAGGTAAGCTAAAGTAAGTATTGTGTGGATGGAGTTGTTGAGTTAAAAAGGAGATGATTGAGTTTAGAGTTATTGTGAAGATGAAGATTGTTCTTTGGTTGATGGTTCTGTTTTGGATGATGCATTGGTGCATTTGTGATTTAGGTTGTGTTGTAGTGATGGAGTCTTAGAGTCATCTTGATAGGTCATTTAGAAACCAATTTTCTTGTGGGATAATTGAGATTTTTGTTTCTTGGGCAGTTTTGAAGTTGAGTTTGTTTTAAGTGGATTAAAATGAATGTTTGAGGTTTGAAGAATGAATTAGGGATGATGATAATATAAAAAGTAAGGTTGGGAAGGCATTTTATTAAGAAAAAATGGTATAAAAGTAGTATGGGTTAGTGTTAATATAGCTATTTTCAAATAATGTTTGTATTTTCAGGGTAACAATAGCTGGGTCTAAGCAAAAGAAAGTCAAAATGTTAAAGGAAACAGTAAGATTCGTGAGTAGAGTGGCCGACCCCCGTATCTATGTGGTCGGCCCCCTTATCATCGAGGGCAACGCCTTGGATAATTAAGGGGTTGCACATGAGTTTTCCAGGTTGTCAGGTTTTTGTTTTTCAGCTAGTTTTAAGAAAGGTTGAAGTTTGGGTTGGCATTTTCAGAGTCCTTGGTCTTTAAGTTTTCATGTGATCGCAAGTTATTATATATATTTATATATATATATATATATATATATTTATATATATATATATATATATATATATAAACTAACTAGTGTGCATGGCATATCAACTTTGTAGTAATCATGCAAAATAAAAATTAAGCACACTCTAATATTAATAAATTCATAAGTTCTAAGCAAGTTTAAGTTGTTCCTAATGATTCGAAATAACATCACATATAAGAAAATAAATAGTCTAAACATGAAAAATAACAAACTCTAATAATTAAACAAGAGTATTAGATACTTTAGTTAAACAAGTTTATTAAACAACTTCATCTTCATTTACTTCTTCTTCCTTATAAATGCTCCTTTGAGGGTTTTTCCAAATGACTTGAACGCGCCCCATTATTCCTCATGCATTTCTTGTTGGCGGTTAAGTAGAATTGTTTATCGACTAAACAGAGTATCCGCATTTTGTTCGGGAGTGGTTGGATTTTTAAAGACATGATGACGGGGTGGAGAAAGAAAGTTAAGGTAAGTGGTAGGAGATGGAGTGCTAGCTCGAGGGGTGCCTTCATTTTGAATGTCTTCGTCCTTATCAATTTGATAAGAGGACGATCCATGATGATAGGCGGATGAGAAAGAAGTAGAATGACGACCTCTTAGGATCCCACGGTCTTTGTGAGGTTTATGAGTTTGAATGATGGCAAGTGGACGCATGACTCGATCGACAATGTTATAAATGCCATTTTCGAGATGAGGGAACCATTCAGTGATTGTCAAAGCAATCCTGTCAAGAACATACCATAAGGTAAGTTTGCTTTTGAAGTGGCCCGAGCATGCTCTATTCGTTTTGCAAAGAAAAAAACAAGATTGTATTATTTTTCAGTCATAATACAATACATCATGTGAGCAAGACAAGCTAAAAGATGGTCCCGGTTCCCTCTAAGGCCGAACAAATTTTCACGAATGAGTTCTTCCTAACGCTTCATGTCTTGGTTCACTTCTTTGCTGAGGACTTGATTTGGTGAAAGAACGACGCTTTTACTTTTGATAGTACGATTAGGATCACGACATTCAAAGCGAAGGAATCGATGAATTTCATTGGAAGTGAGTAGTTCGGTGTCATATGGTCCTTCGGGCTCTTGAAAATAGATAGAGATGAAAGATCCCATTCATTTGTGAAAACACTTTGACCGGAGAATAGAATGCGAAGGATTCTCCCAAATTGCTCAAGAGAAAGAGTGATGAATTCGTGTTGGATCATAAAAGAAATGAGAAGATGACCAGACTCATTTGTTTAGAGTGTGACTTGACTATAAAAATCTAAAATGAAGCGAGGAACAATTGATTCATTTATCTTATAAAGACAATTAAAACAATGTTTATAAAAAGATAATCAATATAGTTGGATTAATAGTAAAGTTCATCAACAACTCGACCCTCATGAATACATTGGTTTTCGATTGGTTTGTAAAATTTAGCAATAGTAGGGGATATCCAGGGTATTTTGGTTATTTTAGGAATGTAGGAACGAGTGAGTGAATTGTCATCGATAATTGCTCGTGGCATGTTTCGCACCTAAATAACAACGATAATACACCAAACGCAAAAAAATAAAAAAATAAAAAAATAGTCTCAAAACATACATGAATATTATGAGAATAAAATCTCAAAAATAAATACCTAGTGTGTGTATATATGCAACAAATGTGGAGTAAATATTATTTCGACTCTAAAATAAAAACCTATGAAATAATTAAGCGCTCCTTTATTTAATTTTGCTCAACTGAATGTTTTGAAAAATATATATTAGATTATATATTTCGGCAACAATCACACGTTCATCATGTATGCATGAAAAATGTTTTTAGGAGATATTAACAATGCAAAAATAATTTTCATGAGTTCCTAGTCGTGAGAAATTTTTCGAAAAATGAATTGGGATATACATCATTTTCGAAGAAAAAAATTCACAAGGATCAAGCATTCACAAATGTGCAATTCCTATGGCTATATATAAATATTATATATATATATAATAAGTATCTTGTAATGAATCAAGCAATCGAACGAAGGTATACAATTCCTGATGACTAAGGAAGGCATAATTGTTATACATTACCTAATTCTAGGTCCTAATTGCATAAGAACACAAAAAAAAAAAAAAAAAAAAAAAAAAAAAAAAACAAAAAAAAAAAAAAAAAAAAAAAAAAAAAAAAAAATAAAAAAAAAAAAAAAAAAACAAAAAAAAAAAAAAAAAAAAAAAAAAAAAAAAAAAAAAAAAAAAAAAAAAAAAAAAAAAAAAAAAATAAAAAAAAAAAATAAAAATAAAAAACAAAAACAAAAAAAAAAAAAATTAAATGAAAATTCCCAAATTTTTGATGTTGGGAATTTTATTTGAGTTGATAAGACTAAACTATGAATGTTGAAGTACTTAAAAGACAAAGGAGAAATTTTTCAATGATGGAAGTTTTGAATTGATACTAGAGATCTTCTTTAAAAAAAAAAGATAAAGATAACAGAAGATAATTCTAAATGGTTAAAAGATTTATTTGTCTAATATTTATCTTCCTTTGTAAGTCTTGGACTCCTTTTGTTATAAAAGGAGGTCCCAAGCGTGTAGTTTAGGTGTACAAGTCGTGAGTTCCATAGTGTACCTAAAGGTGTGTGTGTATTCTAGGCGTGAGATGTAGACGCCATATGTTTGGTTTAGCCTCAAGGTCAAGGTAACTTGATCCTGTTATAGATTTGTTGTAACCGTATTATTCTGATCAAACAATATTGGGGCTTGGAGTGTATGATAATGAAGAAAAACTTTGTTGAATAACTTTGTTCATTATGCTATTTCTGCTATGCATATTCTTTATGTTCATTGTTATTATTATCCTAGATATAAGATCTAAACAATCTAAGCTATAAACGATCCAAGAACAATCATGTGTTTTAGTTCTATCAGGTGGTATCAGAGCTACAGGGCTCTTGATCTAAGATCTATAAGGTTTTTCAATTGTTCATATGCAAAAATAAAGTTTAGGGAAAATTCAGTAGATCTATGGTTTATGATTTTCGGTGATTGATCGAATTCGGTGAATTAGGGTTTTCACCAAACCCTAATTCGATAAATTAGAAATTGTGATTCATAGGTACACGACTTCAAGGCATTTGATTCAAAAAGGGATTTTGATTGAAAGTTCTTTCAAGATCAATAAAAGTTATGATTTATATATGGTTCGCTGTTTATAAACATAAACAAAACCCTAACTCTTAAAGTTGGTTTGCTAAAATCAGAATACACGACAAGTTTCAAAGACACAAGGTGGATCGGTGATCTGTTTTCAACAGAAACGTTTCTTGAAGTTCAGATATACGTCTTCAAAGGTTCAGTTTATATCTTTTATTGCTGCTAAACGTTCTTTTAGGGTTTCCTATTACAAGAGTCTACAAAGGTTTCGACCTTATTATAGACAAGAACTGCTGCTCTTATCAATTCGACAGAGATCAGGTTTAAATTGTTTTCAAAACCCTAAGTTTTAGGGTTTGTGGTTACTACTGCTAGAACATGTAACAACATAAGAAGGTACAACATGTGTTGATATTTGACTACACATCACTGATTTAGGGTTCGATTTTTAAGTAGGGATTTATCTTGATTCTGTCTCTAATTCGTGGTTCTTGATCGTGAATTTTTATCTGTATACCCTAATCGCTGCCTGAAGTTTAATGTTTAGAGTTGATCCTAAACCCTTGGCGATTATGATATGATTGATGTTACGTGAGTTTATGATATTGGATGTGGATATGATTTCATAGGCTGTTTATGGATAATATACGTTTTTGGAAGAAGTAGTGAGGTTAAAAAGATAAAAGAAGGTACTACTGTTGTTTGTGACTTCTGCCAAGTATATAAGATTAATGTTGCTTGAATATATGTTACTACTGCTCATATTCATTAGTGCTAGTATACATTGGTTACTACGGCCAATGAAAGTTTATGCTGGTAACATATTGTTAGATACTACTGCTTCTTGATTGGTACAAGATTAGTACTGCTCATTTAGTTACGGCCAATGGAAGAGTACATGTTCATGCTACCATGAGAAATTGTTAATGCTGCTAGAAGTGTTACTGTTGCTACGTTCGTAAGTTAATGTTGTTAGCAGTAAGTTAATATTGTTTGTTCTTAAAGTTTATACTTCCAGTTTTAAGTTTGTACTGCTGGAGGAGATAGTTTCAATAGCTAGTTTTAGTAGATATCAGACAATACATGGATAGAGGATCTCGAAGAAAACAGGTTTGTTGGTTTTGGTTTTAATTTTTACTTGGAAACAGTACTGATGGGTTAAAATAACATCAGATTTGATTATAGGTTTGTTCAGAGGTTCTTGGGACAAAAGAAGGTTTTGGGATTATGGTTTAAAAGTCTTAAAAGTTCTAAAGGCAAAAGTTCAAAGGCTCGTATTTATTGGAAGAATTGATTACGAAGATAGTTATTTATCACTTATTTGACGGTGAAGTAGAATTACTTAGGTTTGTATTCTTATCATACCTTTTAGCAGGAGGTAACTTGTTCGTGCTTAGAAACAATGTGACGAAGACTTGACAAATCTAGCAAAGGTGTGTGATTTACAAACTTATGGTGCTCAATGCTCACATTTGCTATCACTTTAAAGAGTTACGTTGTTGTGCTTAGTGTCTCATAGAAGATGAGGATTTTGTCAAGAGGTTGCGATCTACTTATACTTTGGTCTTGGTATGAGTTTGACGTTACGTAAATAGTACAAGATATAAGACACAAGTTTGGGTTGTTCTACTTCAGCATCAAGTTCGTTATACTTAGTTTTCGTCATCAGTAATCATTACATAGAGCCTACAGAATTGAAGATTCAAGAAATGGTTAACATATGGGTTCCAGGGGAAGCTTATTTTTAAAAATGTTTAAACATTTACATGCACCACATAAGGTGAAGATTTTTACTACTGTAAGTCATTATTACTACTACTAGTTTAAGTTTCTACTGCTCAAGTTCATTTATCTTAAGGCGGGTCATTTAGGGTAGTTTGAGTTGTGGGAAGGCTGGATTAGAAGTGTGATAATGGTTTGTGGTTGTCGAAATCAAAGTTGAATACTTTAGTCCCCTATTTGATTATGACAAAAAGGGGAAGAAGGTGTTACAAAGATGATTTGCAACTTGTAGATCCTTGGTGGTATAGTTCTATTCTTTCATATATATTTGCTTCAGGGGAAGAAGCTCATGCTTATTTTGGTTTTGTCATTATCAACTAGAAGAAGATTGTTGGGAATTATATTTGAGTTGATAACACAAAACATATGAAAAATAAAGGACCTAAAAGACAAAGAAGGAATTCTTTAAATGATGGAAGATTTTGAAGATACTAGAAGATCTCCTTAAGAAGATAAAAATAACAGAAGATATTCCTAAATGATTAAAAGATTTATTGTCTAATATCTTCCTGTGTAAGTCTTGGACTCCTTATGTTATAAAAGGAAGGTCACATAGGTCTTGTAGTTTAGGTTTTAAAGTGTGAGTTCCTTAGTGTACTCCTAACGGTGTGTTGTGCTCGAATTTGGCGTGAGATGTAGTCGCCATATGTTAAGGTTTTATCCAAGGTTGTCAAGGGATATAATTGATAGTTATAGATTTGTTGTAACCGTATTATTATGATCAAATAATATTAGGGCTTGAAGTGTATGATACTGAAGAAAAACCTTGTTGAATAACTTTGTTCATTATGCTATTTCCGCTATGCATATTCTTTATGTTCATTGTTATTATTATCCTAGATATAAGATCTAAACAATCTGAGCTATAAACGATCCAAGAACTATCATGTGTTTTAGTTTTGTCACGAGATTAAAGGAAGAATTTATGAAAGTACTTACAATTAGTGTTGTTATTGATGTTGTTTGTGTTTGCCTCTTGCGAAATTGACTTAATTTTGAGTTGTGGGACTGAAATTGAAGGTTTTGGGGTTTTTCTTTTCGTCACTCAGCAGCAGGGAAAGAGGGGAAGAAAAAAATGAGGTGTTTGGTTTCAAGTGTTAGTGCAGCGAGAGTGTTTGGCAAAAATAATTGTCGGCCCCTTATTGATTAGGGGGCCGCCCGTGTTAAGGTGGCCGGTCCCCTGATTGATTAGGGGACCGCCCCATCTGGCGAATTATTTTTCTTGTTTTTCAATTTTGAAGTTTTTAAGAAAATTCTAAATAAGAAGTGACATTTTAATTTGCGTCTCGCCAATTAAAAATACTTAAGCATTTCGGATGAAATAGTTAAGTTGTCAAAGCATAGAGTGAGAGGATTACAATATATTTAACGGATTTTTGACAAAAGAGTGACATTCTAATTAACATTTCGTTAATTAAAAATACTTTAATTGTTTTGGATGAAAAAATTAAGTTGTCGAGATTTAAGGATGAGATATAATAGTAACGTGACTATTAAATAGAAGACGAGATGTTTAGTCAATTTGTTACATCATTCCTAGACCTAGACGTAAGTAGTTAAACGGTTCACGCTTAAGAGGTTTTCTGAGGATGTCAGCGATATTGTCTTCCGACGGAACTTTTTCAATGGAAATATTTCCTTTTTGAACATTGTCACGAAGGAAATGGTGACGAATTTCAATGTGTTTAGTACGAGAGTGTTGCACGGGGGTTTTTCTTAAGTCGATGGATCCTTTTTTATCGCACATGATTAGAATGTTGTTGAGGCGGATGTCGTAATCGATGAGAGCTTGTTTCATCTATAGTGCTTGTTGACATGCCTTTCCAGAGCTTATGTATTCAGCTTTGGTAGTGTATATAGCAAGAGCGGTTTGCTTCTTAGAAAACCAAAATGTTAAAAAACCCATAAATGTACAAATACCGCTAGTGCTTTTTCGCTCCACATAATCTCTCGCATGATCAGAGTCAAAATATACTACGATTTCTATGTCGGACCCCTTAGGATACCATAATCGTAAGTGCGTAGTGCCTTTAATGTATTGGAAAATGCTCTTAACCGCTTCAAGATGAGAGGTTTTGGGATCCTCTTGAAAGCGTTCACAAAGGCAAAAACTAAACATGATATCGGGCCTACTTGCCGTTAAGTATAATAGACTTCTATCATACCTCTATATTTCGTACTATCCACGGACTCACCTTCTTCGTCTTTCGTGAGTTTCATCTCCGGGGACATATGCGTTTTAATTGACTTAGAATCTTCTAATCCAAATTTCTTTTTTATATTTAGATTGGTTAAAGAATATACCATCTTCTAATTGTTTTATTTGTAATCCAAGGAAGAAATTTAGTTCACCCATCATGCTCATCTCAAACTCATCGTGCATGATTTTGGCAAAGTCATCACACAACTCTTGACAAATTGAACCAAATATAATGTCGTCGACATATATTTGAACAATGACGAGATTTGAACCTTTCTTCTTTGTAAAAAGTGTGTTATCTACCATTCCCATGTTTAATAAGAAAGGCTTTTAATCTATCATACCAAGCTTTAAGAGCTTGTTTAAGATCGTATAAAGCTTTCTTGAGTCTATAAACATGATTAGGTTTGCGAAATCAATGAATCCCAGAGGTTGTGCCATGTATACCTCCTCATTGATAAAACCATTAAGGAATGTATTTTTTACATTCATTTGGAATAATTTAAAGTCTAACGCGCAAGCATAAGCTAATAAAATTCTAATAGATTCTAATCTAGCTATGGGAGCATAAGTTTTGTCATAATCAATTCCTTATTGTTGATAATAACCTTGAGCAACTAATCTAGCCTTATTTCTAGATACGACATCATTTTCGTCAAGCTTATTTCTAAATACCTATTTTTTCCTATAACGCTCATAGACTTAGGATTTGGAACTAACTCCCAAACATCATTTAAGGTGAATTGATTTAATTCTTCTTCATGGAAACTACCCAACTTTTGTCTTTTAAAGCTTCACTGACATTTTTAGGTTATATGGTGGAAATGAAACAAAATAAATTATTTTTGTCTTGAGCTTGAGATCTAAGTGTTCTTTGATTTAAGTTTCCTATGACATTTTCTAATTAATGACTTTTAGATTCTTTAATATTAACAATTTTGACATTTTCTAAAACTTCATCTTCGATATCATTTCCTAATGGTTTATTTTCACTAACCGTAATAGCTTCTTCTTCGACTAAATCATCATCCTCCAAAGGTGATGTTTTAGGCGGGGGAGAACTTTCATCGAATGTCACATTTAAGGACTCTTCGACTTTCATAGTGTATTTATTAAGAATTATATATGCTTTACTATTTTGTGAATATCCTAGGAAAACACCCTCGTAAGACTTTGGGTCAAACTTGTTGAGATAGTCTTTTGTATTTAGAACGAAGCACTTACTTCCAAATACTTTAAAATAATCGAGAGTAGGTTTCCTACCTCTCAAGATTTCATATGGGGTTTTTCCTAAGATTGGTCTAATTAAAATCCTAGTTAATATATATGTCAAGGTGTCCACCGCATTACACCAAAAATTTTGTGGAACGGATTATTCATTTAACATGGTTCTACTCATTTCTTGTAAAGTACGAATTTTCCTTTCTACTACCCCATTTTATTGTGAAGTGTGAGGAGCGGAAAAATTGTGAGTAATCCCATTAGAGTCACAATAATTTCTGAATTGTACTTCATTATCAAATTCATGACCATGATCCGTCCTAATAGAGACTATAAAACATCCTAATTTATTTTGGATCTTTTTACAAAAAATTTCGAATTGCTCGAAGGCTTCGGTTTTGTTTTGAAGAAATCTTGTCCAAGTAAATCTAGAGTAATCGTCTACTAATAGTAAGGTGTAACGATTTCCTCTATAACTCCATATGGCGGAAGGACCAAATAGGTTCATGTGAATAAGTTCTAAGCATCTAGTCATTGAGACTATATTCTTACCTTTATGACTAGCGTAAGCTTGTTTTTTAATTTTGCAAGCGTCATAAAAATGTTGATTAAATTTAAGCTTAGGTAGATTTCTAACTAACTCCTTAGATACTAGAGATTGAATTAAACGCATATTTGCGTGACCTAATCTTCTATGCCATAATGTAGAGTTTTCGTCAATTGTTGCAAGACATAATTTATCTTCTGGCTTATTTCCTAATTTCATCACATATAAGCCTCTTTTCCTCTACCTATGACTTTTCCGTCCTTAGTTATTTCACTATCGTGTTTGAAAAATATTACTTTACACTTATTATTAAATATTTGACCAACACTTAGCAAGTTAAATCGTAAATTATCTACATGCTCAACATTTTCAATTTTAAGGGAGTGATGAGAAATCGTACATTTGCCAATGATGTTACCGCGTAATTACTTCAAAAAATTACGTTACCGCTATTGTATGCTTTGTATGTAGAGAAAATCTTTCGGTTGCCCGTCATGTGTTTAAAGCATCCACTATCTTTAATCCACTTGTCGGGCTCCAAATTAATTCCCAAACATATCTATTTAAATTACATAATAATTCAAACATTTGGTCCCCAATATCTCATGGGTCCAAAATTGTTAGTACCAAACATCCTTTGCATATGTTGCATTTGGTTTGGATGTAGAAACGGTGGACAAATTCCCCAAGAAGTATAATTTTGTTGTTGAGAATATTCCACGTTGTAGGATGTATATTAGAGTAATTTTTCCTATCTTGATATCTCCTAGGTTGTGGTATTTTAGACTGAGGACGAGAATTATTATTTCTTTTTGGCGGCGGAGTTTTGACCTTACTTTGGGTTTAGTAAATCCAACTCTGGGTTTTAAAGATGGTTTATAAAAACTTTTTACTTCGTCATCACTTACGACGAGAACCTTAATATTATTTACAAGTATATAGTTAGGTTTCAAGCTTGAATTTAATTTAGTGGATTTTTCTTCTACAAGTGAAGTTTCGGGTTCTTGAGGTTTTACAAAACTTATTTGTTTTGTCTCGCTCGATGATGCTTCGGCCGAACTAAAACCATGACCCGATTTGTCTTCGGAGGGTTTTTGAGAACTTAAGATTTTCTTAAGCGAGTGAGTCCTTTTATTAAATTGTTTTAGTTTAGACACTTCCTCTTTAAGTCTCTCATTTTCAATTTTAAGATTTTGACACGTTGTACATCCGACGTCAATTTCCTTATTTTTCTCTAGTCGAGATATTTTTTCTTTTAATTCATGTACTTCTTCCTTTAACTTATTTTTACTAGATTCTATTGATTTATTTTTAAATATGACTTTTAAGCCCATTTTCCATAGACGATGATATTCACTATCTAATTCACTATCATCTATTTACGATAAGTCATCACTATAAAATTCGGTTTCGGAAAGTACCTCATTAGATGTTTGAGCCACAAGACACGTTTCGTCTTTAATCTTTTCTTCCTCGTCTTCGCCGTTATCGCTCCAAGATCCTCCAACAAAAGCACTTTGGTTTTTGCTTCTTGGTGGCTTCGGACATTATCCGATGAGGTGATTCAGATCTCCACATCTAAAGTGTTTTCTTTCGCTCTTACCGTTCTTGTCGTCTTTATTTCTTTGGAACGACTTCTTTTCATCACGTGGTTGTCTTACAAATCTTCCTCGTCTTTTGAAAAATTTCTTAAAGTCTCTCACGGCCATGGCGTACTCTTTGTCTTCACTTCTGGAAGTCGAACTTTCTTCACCACTAGATTCTTTTTTAGCCTTTAAGGCAAGAGATCTACTATGTTCTCTTTTACCTTTGACTATTTCGGAATCTTTCTTAATTATCACTTCATAAACTTTCAAGTTACCGATTAGTTCATCGAGTGATAGTGATGTCAAGTCCTTCGACTCTTTAATAGCTGTAATCTTTGCACGCCATTTCGGATGTAGTGCCTTAAGAAACTTTCTAACATAGTTCTTGCTATAAAAACCTTCATCAAGTGCTTTTAGACTAGTAATAATAATGTTAAACCTAGCAAAAGCATTATCTATTGATTCCTCTTCCGGAATCGTAAATTAATCATATTATTGAACAAGAAGATCTATTTTATTGTCTTTGACTTGACTATTACCTTGGTGATTGATTAGCAAGGTTTCCCAAATTTCTTTTAAGGTTTTACACATAAAGATTCTTTCATATTCTTTACGTGGCAAAGCATTGTAAATTACCATTTTAGCTTCATTATTTTTAGCAAGTCTCTTTTTAAGATCGTCGCTTTGTTTATCAAATGGTACAATTTCATCCTTTTTAGTTTCAATATTATTTTGAGTAGGCAGGAAATCACCATAGATAATAACATGCCAAAGATCTAGATCTTTTGATTTCACATAAGTCTCCACATAAGTCTCTAACCTATTTTTCCAATAAATACATCCATCGCTTTCAAAAAGTGGAGGTATTTGCATGGATTGCCCTTCTAAATATTTTTCTGATTCCATAGATCGATTCAAGTTTTAAAATACAGTTTATTTTAAAAATCTTGGTTAACGTGGCTTCTGATACCAATTGTGGAAACTAGAAGGGGGGTTGAATAGTTTACCTCTTTTAATTTATATATTTTTGTTGTAAAAACCAAGATTCGATTTTAATATGATCCAACTAAAACACCAAAATAAAAAAATGAAAAAAAAAAAACAAATTTTACCTAAGTAAAATAATAATTACAAGAAAAACAAGTAATAAGAGTTGAGAAAGATCAAACCCAACATACAGGATTTATAGTGGTTCGGTAACGAACACCTCTTTGCCTACTGCCACTCCCGAGTACCTAACTTGAAGTTTCTCTTGACTATGTCTACAAACACCCTTTTAGGAGAAAACCGAACACAAGTAAGCTTACATCAATTATCCGACACAAAGCCAAATGTCGAGTTCTAATCTTAGCTAGAACCAATCTACCACACACTTTGTATTTTGAGGCCTAAAATACTAACCGCACTATCAACAATTCACTTCACCTAAACACTAACACGATCAACCCGATCTATCTATTCTCCCTACGATCACCACGATCTAACTATACTCTTTATGATCACCACGATCTAACTATTACACACAATTACACAAGATGCACAAATGATTTACAAATTATAACACAATCGTTACTACGTTACGAGAACAAGGAAGTATTATTCTCTTACACTTGAGGATCTAAGCTTGGATCACTTGGAAATAAATACTTATAATTAAATGATCAAAGGAATGGAAGTGAATGTAAACTGATTTTAGAACAGAAATAAAATGTGTGCAAAAGGTGAAAAATCAGTTGGGAACAGTCTGCTATTTATAGGCAAAACTGAAAGCGTTTTGGACTGGTCGACCCCCTTAGCTCATGTGCCGGCCCCCTTATCACTAAAGGTGTAACACCCCCATAAATGGTCGCAGCGAAAAGGATCCGGGGTGTTACTATATCCAATCAATCACACAAGAGAATACCAGAACAACACAAAAGTTGTGTAAACTGATACATTGGATCTTATTTAAGTAATTTGTTACAAAAACCCGAAGCTTTACTTGATATGTTTTACAAAGAGTTACAGCCCATAACAATAAACAAAATGTAAGGCGGACTAAATCTTAATCATGACTTTCAAAATATAACCCCCAATGTATCCTTCGGCACCTCGGGCTTATTGACCTCCTAAAAAACATTGCTTTAAAACGTCAACATAAAGGTTGTGAATTTCGATATGTTAATATATGATCATGCAGGACCCGTAAAGACTTTCCCTGTGATAAAGCACAGGATGCAGACTTCACAAATGTATTTACTTTTCCTAACTCATGACACCGAAACTCGACATAATTGAATACAATATATAGATTAATATGCCTACAGTTGCCCGTGAGATGTTCAAACCTTAACATCCATATCCTACATGAATACGTTCGTTTACCTGGTGATAGCTAGTCACCTAGACGGGGAAGTCATCCAAATAGATCTATTTTATCATCATCGGCGCTCACATAATGTAATCCACGACTACATATATGTAATTTAACAGTTCATGATTCATGGGCACAGTGGGTTATCGCTACTTAGGCAAAACGTAATCATGATAAAATGTACACTTGCGTCCAATTTGTAAAACGTGCATATGTTTCTCACCCCAAAACTTATAAAGTATGATTAAAGTAAAACGTGGGGCTATGAACTCACCTCAAATGAATTTGAACAGAGTATATCACTACTGATAAAGCGTCACGATAAAGACTGAAATTTTGCCCAACCTAATAAAGTATGAGTCGATTACGAAGACTAGCTAACATACAACAATAGTACACAAATACAATGCCACAATATATACTTGTCCTGAATTTTGATAAAATCAATTGATGTATTTTAGGATAAAATAAAGGTTTAGTGCTTTTATAATAAACATTGTACTATTGTTAGGCTAACATTAAGATAAAGGTCATGACCATGACGTACAAGAAGTTTAGGACACTTTAATCGTAAATCCAACAACTCCACGATACGCCATCCCGAAGAGGCTCAATATCCTTTATAAAATTCCCCTACTAATAGCACTTGTAGTTAAAATTGATATTTTTAACAATAAAGACAAATGTTTTGAATATATTAATTATAAAAGTAGATAAAAGAAACCTAGTTTTGAGAAATAAGTAGTTATAACTTGAACTGTACATAACAGATTCGTTTCTTACACAAAATAACTTGATTCCGAGTCCTATGAGTTTATCAATAAGACTCTACTTTTTCAAATATATAAGTTATTTTGACGATTGTTTTAATTCAATAATATTTTATACCCAATATGGGAACATTGAGGGTATTATAGTTTTGAATATGTTTACATAATATTTTCAATAAAACAAGCATAACAAGTATAGATATGATCATGGCATGCATATATAAATGTAATAAGAGTATAAGGATGATAATGGAACCTTGTTTGAAGATTATAACAACACTTAACAAGTTTTTCCCCAAATCAAGATCCAAAAGTTCCAAGCTTAACTTCAAAAACACTTCTTCTTGCAAAATCTATTTCAAACCTAACCAAATCATCAATCTTACTTAGAACACCTTGAGGATGATATGAGAACACAAATAGACAAGAAAAATCAAGCAATGGGATTGCTTCTTGGGAGTGGTTTTGGAGCCTGGGCTCTTTAAGGGCACAATGAGGGTTTTGTTGATTTTTTCAAGTAAAATGAAGTGTATATGTGCGCTTCTCTTCACCAATGCACCCTATTATAGTGGGCGAAAGAGCCTATAGCATAATCCATTGTCTACTTGGAGCTTGAAAGGTGGCAATGTATAGCACAAGGTTTTGAGAACAGGGCTTGGTTTGCCTGTCATAACATCAAGTGGCACAAGGTTCATGCATGAAGGTATCTTGTAGATTTTCCTTGATCACATCCTATCCTCCTAGTCATATGAGGCGTGGCATATGCATATGTATGAATTATATATGCTTTTGATCATTTATATTAAGTATAAATGTATTATATAAGGTTTAATGTAATAAAGATTTAATAAAAGGTATAACTTGGTAAAATGTAAGTTATAATTTTGAATTCCTTTAAAAATAATATTTATGATAGTATAGATATAAACATGAAGTTTTTAATTAAACTTTAAGTATTGAATTCAAATTTTTGGGTATTCATGAAGCGTAGAATAAATTAACGTGCTTCCGGGAGGGCTTAACGCCCTTTTATCGCGAAACGTAAACATGTTACGTAACCAACAAAAATAAAAGGTGCAATGTTGAATAAATATCCTCCTTAATAATCATATAACACTTGATTGATGACACCATTATAATCGTTTAATGCCCGATTACACATTGTATGATCATTTATTTAGTTTACGCGATTTAACTTAACTTACAGTTTATGAGCAAATGCGTAAAACCCTAAAAATATGTGCATTACATAATGTCGTACATGACCTAATTACGAGGTGTTATAGTCTTTCCCCCTAAAATGAGCCTTGTCGCAAGGCTTATGACATGCCTTGTCGATGGTGCGGTCTGGTGAAGAGTGTTGGATATTTCTTTCCTAACTGATCTTACAGTTCCCATGTAAACTCAGGGCCCCGCCTAGAGTTCCATCGAACCTTGACAATTGGGACTTCGCCTCAATTGTTTGACTTCACGATCCATGATTTCAACCGGCTCCTCAATGAAATGAAGATTTTCATCCACTTGGAGTCCTCCCAACGGAACGACTAATGGATCGTCAGAATAACATTTCTTTAAGTTGGATACATGAAACGTATTGTGGAACCCTGCTCAGCTCTTGAGGAAGTCAAGCTTGTAGCAAACGGCTCCAACCTTTTCAACACCGTGAAAGGTCCACATATCTGGGGTTTAACTTTCCCCCTTTGCCACAACGTACGACCCCTTCCAAGCGAAACCTTAAGATAACTTTGTCCCAAACTTTGGAAACTCCATTGGCTTACGCTTTAAAGTTGGCGTAGCTCTTTTGTCGATCGCAGAGCGTCATGCATCCTTATCTTGACTTGAATGTTCTCCTCCGTTGTTTCCTTGCACTAATTCCTGGACCAGTGAGTTGAACTTGCCCAACCTCAGCCCCGCAAACAGGTGAACACATTTTCGACCAAAAAAGTGCTTCAAAGGGAGCAGCCTTAATGCTAGCCTGATAACTGTGATTGTATGAGAACTCGAGCCAATGGCAAATGTTTAACCAACCATTTCCAAAGTCGATTACGCAGGAGGCACAGTAGCATATCCACGAGAGTTTGGATAGTCCTCCACTTTGTCCGTACAGTTTCTGGATGAAAATGCAGTACTCATATCTAAACTCGTTACCCAAAGCCTTCTGACGGGACTTCCAGAAATTTGATGAGAATCGAGGGTACGATCCACAGAATATTGATACAGATATTCCATCTTCGTGACTAACTCCTTAGGTACATCCTCGCCAGTTTTATCCAAGGATCCGTTTCCCTCAATGGATAAAAGGCAGACTTCGTCAGTCGGTCAACGTTACCCAAAAGTGGGTCATGAACCCAGCGATACTTAGGAAGCTTTGTTGACAAAATCCATCGTGATGTTTGTCCCACTTCCACATTCAGGTATATCGGGGTGCACTAACAAACCCATGGTCTCTTGTGTTCGGCATTTGACCTTAGCACATTTAAACACTTGCTAACATAGGTGGCGATGTTTGCCTTCATATTGGGCCACCAATATAGCTTCTTCATGTCTTGGTACATCTTGTCAGAACCCGGATGTATTGAGTATTTTGATTTATGGGACTCGTGCATGATTACAGTCCGTAAATCGCCATAACAAGGTAACCAACTCCTGCCATTGAGGCATAGAGTTCCATCCGTACGCGGTTCCAACTTTTCTGTTCTGAATTTCTCCGGATCTTTTGAATTCTCAACTAACATACCTCCAACATCCTCCTTCTTGATGTTCTCCAGCTTTCTTGCTTCTGTCTGGGCGTTCAGGATTTGTTTAGGAAGATCCAAGCCAATAGTCATCACTAATGCCCGAACCCTTAGTGGTTCTCGTTCCTTCCTGCTCAGAGCATCAGCAACAACATTCGCCTTCCCTGGGTGATAACGAATTTCACAATCGTAATCACTCAGCAACTCTAACCAGCGACTTCCTCATATGTTAAATCCTTCTGATCAAAGAATGAGTTTAGTGAAAATCTTATGATCAGTGAACACTGTGGCTCCTTGGTCCCGTACAGATAGTGCCTCCACATCTTTAGAGCAAACACTAACTGGCCCCAAGTTCCTAAATCAAGTGTTGTGTATAGTATTCTTCTCATAATATTTTAACTGACGTGAGGCATAAGAAATCACCTTTTCACTTTGTCATCAACACAGCGCCCAAACCCTTCTTTGGAAGCTCCAGTATGCGATAAAATCTTCGCTTCCCCTCAGGTAAAGCTAGGATTGGTGCACTGCACAGCTTCGTGCTTCGTAATAGTTTAAAAGCTGCTTCTTTTTATCACCCCAATTCAAACTTGACACCTTTCTGGTTAGTTTGGTCATTGTTTTGGCTATCTTTGGAAAACCCTTGATAAATCTTCTATAATCCTGGGGGGGGCAAGGCCAAAAATTGGCGAATCTCTGTGGTTGTTTTAGGAACGCCCAATCCCTTGAATAATTCAATCTTGCAGGTCAACGGAATCCTTGACGAGTCAATCACATGTCCGAGGAATTGTAGACTCTTGGGATCCAGAATTCACACATAAAACTTAGGCATAGACAATTCTTCCTTCTTAAGCAATTTTAAATTTGCCTAAGATGTCCTTCATGTTCCTTCTTACTTTGAGTAGATTCAAGATGTCATGCGATGAAGACATTACAAACTTGTCCAGGTACGGTTTACACACCCGGTTCATAAGATCCATGAACACGGCTGTGCATTTAAGTTAAATTTCCAAAAGGCAAAGACTTGGAATTTCATAGTGACCAGATCGAGTCCTGAAGGCAGTCTTAGGATTGTCTTCTTCTCGAACTCCTCAACTGGTGATACCCCTACCTCAGATCGATCTTTAATAAATACTCGACCCTTCACTGGTCAATAGGTCATCAATCCTTGGGAAGTGGGAAAAAAAGAACGGTTCTTACGTCAATTTTGTTCAATTCTCTGTAGTCGATACACATCCGGAAAGAACCAACTTTCCTTCTTGACGCATAGAACTGGAGCTCCCCAAGGTGGAGAACTTGGTCTTATGAAAGCCCTTGTCCTAAGTTCTTGTAGTTGCTCCTGCTAGCGCCTTCATTCCGACGGTCTAATCTATATAGGTGCCCGTGCTACGGGTTCATCACCAGTACCAAATCAATTCTAAATTCCACTTTCGAAGTGGGTGGTAAACCCGGCAAGTCCTCGGGAAAAAACTTCAGGAAATTCCCGAACAACTGGCAACGTCTTCAAGTCGCTTCCGCCTTTTGACTATCTTCATCCATGTGGCGGTGATATTGCTAAGAATACGTGACTCCTTTTGCTAATACTCTTGAGCTTTAGTACACGAGATGATCTCAAGTTTAGGTGATATCAATGTGCACACAATATGAACAATCAAGATAAGTAAATAATCGAAACTAATCTACACAATAGTAAATATGAGACAAGAAAGAAGAGTTAGAATGATCAAACCACAACACGAAGATTTATAGTGGTTCGGTAACGAAGCTCCTCTTCGCCCTACTCCACTCCTCGAGTATCCGACTCGAGAGTTGATTCGTAAAATTGTTTGAATTAATTTCCAAGTTTAAATTTATAAAGCTCGTCTACCGATACATGCACTAACGGGCAGAGAACCCAGTCGTAATAGTGCAGTAGTTTGGTAAATCTGAGGTCGTCCCAAGAGTTAAGGTTTGATTATGTTATGTTTTAAAATCTTTTTAAAGTTGATTTTAATAACTACAAGAAAGTAAATGCAATAAAGTAAATTGATAGAAGTATTCAGGGAGAAAAGCGTACTAACCTAACCATGCATTACTCATGCTATGATTACATTTTCTTGTGCAATGTTCAATTAAAAGTTTCATTAGTGTTTCTAATAATGACATACCCGAATTGGCATTTGAGGTATGTCCTATACTTACTCTGCGATCCTACATTCCATTACGATCACACGAGCAGGGCATCCAAGTTTGTAGTTGTTAATCCCCAACTATCCTTAAGACTAATCTATAATCTAAACCGATTATTAACCCCATCTGAAATAGTTCTTGCACTTTTAAGTATTTATTATGGCAAAGCGGTGATTAGGTCAATTCCTATACTAGGGATAGATGTCAAGCTACCCTAGTACCCTACTAATCCCAGGTTCAACATGGTAAGTCTAATATCAGGATTAACAAGATCTAAGCCACCCTCTATACTACCAAAACACAGGGATCAATGAAAGGCTATAAGGATATCTAACAGAACCATAATTAAACAGGAAATATTAATCATAACAATAGTAAATACATGGTTAGGCCAGCACTTAGAGTGCTTAGCCGCTCATGGTAACAGAAATGCAAGAATTAATGAACATAGACATGGATTGAATCATCATTGTTCTTACAGTGAATGTTATGAACGAATAAATACAAGAAATGTGTAAAGTGACTTCTCCCTTGGACCTTCTGGTGAAATGCTTTGGACCTTTGGGGTTTGGTTCACCCCTTGGAACTGTGTTGTGAGTTGTGGAAGTGAGTGATGCTGAATGAGCCGGATGAGGGCTCTATTTATATAAATCAAAACTGTTACGGCGTAACCCTTGTGAGACGTTACGCCGTAACCCTGCTACGTAAGCTTCCAATCTTCTAGGCTAAAATGATGTTACGGCGTAACCTTGTCGCCTATGTTACGCCGTAACGCTGACTCGGATAAGTCATCCCTTGTAAATTTGAATGTTGCGGCGTAAAGTAGGAGATGCTTTACGCCGTAAAAGGTGTGATGACTCATTTCTTCATTAGTATATGTTACGGCGTAATCCCTCGGGGGTGTTACGCCGTAAACTGCCTTGAACTCTTTACTTTAGTGCATTTCATGTCCAAATCCCTCGTCTTTTGCTAAAATGCTCACTTGGTCCCTGAAAACTAAATATAAACAATTAAGTAACATTTTCAGACATTTACAACATATTTATAAGCATTTTCATAGGGAATTTGATATCAAAATGTATTAACTATTTGATGTTATCAAATATCCCCCCACTTGACTTCTACTTGCCCTCAAGTAGATCCGTTTATAATAATTTATAAAAAGACTTCCCCAATTTAACTCGGAGAAATGAATTCATAAGTTACTTATGCTATAAAATACCAGAGCCGAACACCTCACGAAAAGGGGATCAAAAACACTCAACTCTCATTACTAATCTAGGTGTTTCATTTATGGGTAATCACTCAATTACACAGTCATAGCATGCATCCTATTATAAGCTTGGAAAGTACACAAGTCTCCACCAACTAGAATTAGGGTCTAAACAGTCTTAAACGCAACATGGGTGACAACAGGTTTAATGGGTTAATCATCCTGTAATCCTTTTCTAAAAGTGTTACACCAACAAGGGCAACAAAATCACATATACACATCCATAACAATGGAATAGACATACATGATTGCAATCAAATCCCTCATTCGAGCAAAACCAATGTGAATAATTTAGGTTTATAACTTTCTCTAATTTAATTATATTAAATCATGTAGGTTCGTAAGTTGGATAGATTAGAAAGCTATTGGTTAAACCGAAAGTTCTAGAACTCGTAGAAATGAATTAGTGATTGACGTAATTTAAGGTTCATGTAAATCTAGATTAAATCTCATTGATAAAAAAGAGTTTTTGTATGAATCTTATTTCTGAATTTAAGTTCAGAGAGTCTAGTTTTTAAAAAGTCCAGCCACGAAAGGTTTTGAGGTCGGAAGTTTAGACAAATGATTAGCAAGAAAAGCTTTCAAAACATGTAAAATCGTGTCATAATTTGGGTCCTTATTTCGTGGACAAAAAACCTACTTGATAAGCTGACTCTTGACTACCCAAAATCTGAGACATATTTATTATGTTTCTATTAACTCCATTTAAAGCACAACTCTTATAAAAAAGATGACTAAGAATATTTTAGTAAAAAATCAAACATTATTGGTGTGTGCTTACATATCCGTAATTTGCTACTTTGGATGTTGACTTTTAAATAAAATAGTTAGACTTAATATTATTTTATTTCTAAAATACACAGAAGTTCATAACCCATTGGGAAGGTAGGAAATGCAGTAAGAAAAGGAAATTTGATGATTTAGTATTTTATTTGTAGTCATAAAGTGACTACAAAATTCTACCGAAAAGCTGGAAAACTCGAATAAATGGAATAAGGGTATTAGGGTATAAGTAAGTTACGAAGTGTGGAAAATGACAATAATCCCAATATAGCCATAGTGTCCATCAATTGGATAGTTACATCGGACTTGGCGTTTAGCCTAAACGAGTGAAAACAACGTGTTTATTTGAGTTTAGTTGATTTTAAGGAATTTGTGAAGTAGCTGTGCATCAGGTGAGTTTGATAGTCTCGTTTTTTTCCAATTTTATATTGGGATGGAAATTATTCAAATGTTTTAAAATGTTTTATTGTTGTGATTTATGTTTTAAGATTGGCATATGGACTCTACATGACGTATATAGTGACGATGTGTATTTTGGATAGGATTATTACGCCTACTTCAGTCTAATTTGTGATCAGATCTCTCACTAGTTCCAGTGATCGGATGAGTACGCCTACTCAGTGATACTTATGGTATCGATTTGGGATTGGATGAGTACTCCTACTCAGTGTTGATTATGGTACCATAGGATTGGAGGGGTACGCCTACCCGTTGTGTGAATATGTTGATTATATATGTGTGTGCTTGCATAGGGTCATGATAGTTCATTATTGTCCAGCCTTGTTTTGTTAATCATAGTGAAAATGAGTATAATTGTGTGTCTAAAACCTATGACTCTCACCAACATATTTTTTAACGTTTTAAGCATCATTTTCAAGTGAGCATGTAACACCCCCAAAATGGGTCGCAGCGGAATAAGGATCCGGGGCGTGTTACTTATCAGATCAATAACACAAGATAATATAAGAACGACACAAAAAGTCGTTTAAACTGATACATTGGATTTATTTAAGTATTTGATAACAAAAGCCAGAACTTTAACTGAAATGATACAAAGATTTACAGCCCATAACAGATAAATCAAAATGTTAATGCGACTATATCCTTAATGCATAGACTTCAAAAATATTAACCCCCACTGTATCCTTCGCTCCTCGTGCTTAATGACCCTCCTGAAAAACATTGCATTAAAAACGTCAACATAAAGTTGGTGAATTTCAAAGTTTAAAATAAATGATCATGCAGGAAGCGCCAAGAACATTCCCCGTATAATGCAACAGATGCAGACATTCACAAATGTTTTAACGTTTCCTAAGCTCATGACACCGAAACATGACATAATTGAATACAATATTATAGATATATTTGCCTTACAACATTGCCCGTGATGATGTTCATAAACCCTTAACATCCAGTAATTGCCGACATGAAATACTTCGTTTCTAATATAGCTAGGTCACCCGAACGGGGAAAGTCATCCAAATAGATCAATTTATAATCATATCGCTGCTCGACTTAATGTAATCCACGACTACATAATATTGTGATTTTAAAACAGTTCATGATTCATGGGCACAGAGGGTTTATCGCTACTTAGGCAAAACGAAAATCATGATATAAGTACACTTGCGTCCAAATATTTAAAACGTGCATATGATTTCTCACAACCAAAACTTTTAAATTATGATTAAAGTAAAACGTGGGGCTATGAACTCACCTCAGAATGGGAATTTTGAACAGATTTTTGTATATTCACTACTGATAAAGCGTCACGATAAAGACTTGAATGCAACCTAGATAAAGTATAGGTCGATTAAGAATACTGCTAAGCAATACAGACGAATAGTACACAATACAAATGCCACATATATACATGAATGAATTTGAATAAACATCATTGATGTAGTTAGGGATATAATAAAGGTTTTTGATCTTTATAATTAACATTGTACTACTTTGGGCTATCATTAATGATAACAGGTCATGACAAGACGTACGAGGAGTTTAGGACACTTTAAATCTGTAAATCCAACAACTTCATCCGATACGCAAACATCCGAAGAGGCCTCCAATATCCTATATAAAATTCCCTACAATATAGCACTTGTAGTTAAAAATGATATTTTAAATCATAAAGAAAAAATTTTTGAATATATAATTATAAAAGAAGATTAAAAGAACTAGTTTTTGAGAAAAAATAGTTATAACTTTGAAACTTGTATCATATCAGATTCGTTCTTTACAAAAAACTTGATCCGGGAGTCCTATGATTATCTAATAATACTCTACTTTACCTCAAATATTATAAGTAATTTGACCACTTTGTTTTATCAATAATATTTTATACTCAATATGGGAACAATAAAGGGGTTTTATAGTTTTGAAATATGTTTACATAATATTTTCATAAAACAATCATAACAAGTATAAGAATATGATCATGGCATGCATTTATAAATGTAATAATAGTATAAGGATATAATGGAACCTTGTTTGAGAAGATTATAACAACACTATAACAAGTTTTTCCCAAAATTCAAGATTCAAAAGTTCCAAGCTTAACTTCAAAAAACAACTTTCTTGCAAAAATGCTTTTCCAAACTTAACCAAATCTCAAATCTTCATAAACCCCTTAGGAATGATATAAGATCACTATAAGATCAAGAACAAATCAAGCAATGGTTTTGCTTCTTAAGGTGTGTTGAGCCGAGAGCCCTTATGGAGTATAAGAGGGTTTTGGTTTGATGTTTCAACTAAAAGAGAAGTGTAGATGTGTTTCTCTTAACCCTTGCATTCCCTATTTAACTAGCTAAGATCCTTACATATTCCTTGTCACTTGAGCCTTTGCAAGTGTCCTAAATGGTATTGCACATGGTTTTTTGAGAAACAATGGGTTGGTTTTGGGCTAGTCATAGCATCAAGTGTGAAAGGTTCATGCAATGAAGGTCCCTATTTGAAGTCAAGGTGACAAAGGCCTTCTATATGGCTTTATGTAAACGTTTTTAAGGTTTAAGGTAGGATATGTATGCATTTGTTCATTTATCTATTGTATAAATGTATAATATAAGCCTAAAGTAACATATGTTTAGAGTTTAAAAGTATAAACTTTGCATATGTAATATGTATAAATTTCATTCCTTTTAATAATGAAAATTCTAAGGATGATAATATGATTGAGTTTTAATTATACTTAAGTATTGATATCAAATGTGGGTATTCAATGAAGTCTTAGAAAAATTACGAGCTTCCGGGAAGGCTTAAAACGCACATATATCGCTAAACGTAAACATTTTGACGTAACCAACAAAAATAAAATGTGCAAAGATGAAATTATCGCTCTTAATAATCAGATACTACCTTGAATGATGACAACATTTAATCGTTTTAATGCCCGATTACATTGTATGATCATTTTTAGTTTTTCGCTATTTAACTTAACTTTTACAGTTTATGAGCAAACGCGTAAAACCCTAAAAATAAGTTGTGCATTACATAATGTCGTACAATGACCTAAGTTACGAGGTGTTATAGAGCATCTTGAGGAAAGTGAAGTTAGGAAGCTTGGCTAGTGAGACTGTAGGCTTGCATGCGGAATTTATCTCCTAGTTTTCATATCGTACTTTGTTTGAATTGATATTTTGAATGTGATTGACTGTATAGGTTTTGGGATATTTTTGTTTATGTATTTCTATTGGCGTGACTCTTTTACCTCAATACAAGACCCCTTTTTCTTGTGCTAGGTATTGTCATGGCACTTTGTGTCCATTTTTGTTTTGCTTGATGCATTGTAGTCCTCTCTATTGTTGACACCATTATGTTGTGATGATGCCCATGACGTTACGCCTCATGTTTCTGCCTTGGCAGGGTGTGACAGTAACCCTTGTGAGACGTTACGCTATAACCCTGCTACGTAAGCTTCAAATCTTCTAGGCTAAAATGATGTTACGACGTAATCTTGTCGCCTATGTTACGCCGTAACGCTGACTCGGATAAGTCATCCCTTGTAAATTTAAATGTTGCAACTTAAAGTAGGAGATGCTTTACGCCGTAAAAGGTGTGATGACTCATTTCTTCATTAGTATATGTTACGACGTAATCCCTCGGGGGTGTTACGCCGTAAACTGCCTTGAACTCTTTACTTTAGTTCATTTCATGTCCAAATCCCTCGCCTTTTGCTAAAATGCTCACTTTGTCCCTGAAAACTAAATATAAGCAATTAAGTAACATTTTCAGACATTTACAACATATTTATAAGCATTTTTATAAGGAATTTGATATCAAAATGTATTAACTATTTGATGTTATCAAATATCCCCAATTTATAAAATGTATTAACTATTTGATGCCCTCAAGTAGAACTGTTTAGAATAATTTATAAAAAGATTTCCCTAATTTAAGTCGGAGAAAAGAATTTATAAGTTACTTATGCTAGAAAATACTAGAGCCGAACACCTCACGAAAATGGGATCGAAAACACTCAACTCTCATTACCAATTTAAGTGTTTCATTTCTGGGTGATCACTCATTGTACACGAGTCATGATCATGTATTCTATCATAAATCTTAGAAATTACAACGAAGTCTCCAGCCAACTAGAATTAGGGTCTAAACAGTCTCAAAGGCAACATGGGTGACAAACAGGTTTATGGGTGAATCATCTTGCAATCCTTTTCCAAAAGTGTTACACCAACAAGGGCGACAAAATCACATATACACATCCATAACGATGGAATAGACATACATGATTGCAATCAAATCCCTCATTCGAGCAAAACTAATGGTCAGGATGTAGAACAGATAAGGGAAGGATAAAAACACTGATACAATAGAATTGTGTTAAATAAATTCACAAAACAAATAGTCTAAAGTAATCTAAGGTTGTCATAACTAGCTACTAATAAGTCCAAGTGTCTATGTCCAAAAATCTGATCTTTAATAATGGGCTACTAGCTCCATTCTTCACAATCATTAAGATGGCTTATAGTTGTACCATATTTACATTTTTTAAGCACATAGATGGCTTAGAGTTGCACCATCTTTTTCTTTTTAAACATGCAAATGCCACAAGAGTTTATATCTTTTTATTATTGCCCCTGCAGCATTTGATATAATACACACATCCAGCCACTTGAGATAAACAATATCGAAAATGATGATACAGGGGGGTCTTTATAGATCATTAATGATAGGTCTTCCACGAATGCATAAAATTATCGTACCAATTCCCTTGAACCATGGACTTAAGTAGCCAGAGATTTCAACACGAAGAGAATAAAGACTACAGGGTAGGCTAAGGCGAAATGGTGTAACGAAACATATAGGGTTTAAATAGAGATTGGCTTAACAAGGTGATCTAGGGGTATTTTGCACTAATATTGAGTGAACAAATGTTTTACACGGGGAGGCCGACAAGCCAGTGTGACAAGTTGATAAACACACACATATAAGTTTTTTTAGGTGATTTCCTAAGATGTTGCCTTCTTGAACCGTCTATTCCAACTAACCAATTAGGTGTTAACAAGATGTACAGGCCAAGTTCTAAAGTCTACAATATTACCGGCACTATCATATATTTGGTGGATTTTTATATAATAAAGGGAAATTGAATATTAGGCTTAATGTTGGTCCCTTGGAATCTGATATAAGGTTTATCAACTTTAAACTAATCAGATTCCATAGCAACAAAGTGAGTTTTAAATAAAT
>BQNB010048686.1:0-42437 GCA_026074375.1 Tanacetum coccineum
TTAAAAGAATAAATAAATAAATTTAACACGGTTTAAAAATATTTTAAAAGTCTATTCGGGTTTAAATATGAAAAAAAATTTATGAGAATAAAAGAATATAAAATATATATTACATATATATATTATTTGAAAAGTTAAGGGATTAAAAATATATTTTTCGATAAGAGACTTAAGCGAGTTGAGCGAACCGTGATATATAAATCCGATAATTGCACACATTAATCAACGACAACGATATAAATAAATAAACGCGATGAGAAAATATATGTACTTAGTAATTTGCAACTGTTTCAGCAATCATCCGCTGGTAAGCAGCCATCGTGAATGGGGATGAAGGTGAGGGTGGTGAAGTAAGAGGATCAAGTTGGTAATCATCAAGGTTGATAGCAGAAATCCTGGCACGTTCAGCAAGATTTGGCTTAATAGGTGGAATAGATATACGAGCGGTACGTCTGATAGTTGGGGTAAATGGTGATACAGACGGCAAAATAAGTAATCCTAAAGTAGGACGTCTCTTGTGGTACACTTGAGGAAGTGTGTCGGGGAATCTGGGAGGTACTAGTGTAGTGTTATCAGTGTGTCTCAATTCATCCGGGTTCGACATGTTGATGAGACAAAGAAATATGAAATAAGGATATAGGTATGTTTCAAAATACGCGTAGTTAAGCTTGTTTAATGCACATGTAACCCATATTAAGTATATGTATATGCTTAATACACATGTAACCCATATTAAGTATATGTACCTCATATGTATGTCTATTTCACATGTACCCCATTTTAATATATGTACTCCTTTGATTGTCGATTCCTATGTACCCCATTTTGAGAAATCAGCAATGACAGACAATAGAAGCATAATAAGCACGTTAAGCAGATAAGTAGTTATAGTCTAGTGCTACCTAATGCAACCTAGTTCTCTATAACTCAGAGCTCTGATACCAATCTGTCACACCCCCAAAATATCAGAGTATAATGGCAACCGAGGGAGTGTGACTTCATGATTATCATACTTCTAAGCAATACAGAACGACCTCTATATGAGACGTTTTAAGAAAACGGATCACTTGAATTAGGAAATAATAAATTGTTTAAACATTCAGCGGAAGCATAAAATAGACAATACAACATTGTTTTAAATAGTACAAGTGATCTTCAGATAACGGGAAAATAACTGCAATGCATGAGACTTCATATAGCATCTTCGTTCTTAATACCTGAGAAAACATTGCTAAAGTGTCAACATAAAGTTGGTGAGTTCATAGGTTTGTTTAAGCAGAAAATGTAGTGTTTATGAATCACAAGATTTCACCCGCATATGACAATATAACAGATACAAAGTCATATAAATTGCATTACTATTGTCTAAGCTCATGACACCGAAGCGTTAACATATACCAACAATAAATGAATGCCCTTGCAGGTGTCTAACCCGGGACACCCGTAATCTGACTCAAATGAAACTGTGTTTGCTTGACTAATGTCAGTCCAAGACAAACAGGGATTGTCAATCCCGATAGATCTATCCATAACATTCGCGCTCACAAAGATTGACGGTTCATGATAAATCGGGCAATTAGCAACTTGGGTTAAATCGGGACTTAGACCAATCAGTAATGAGTAATTGTACTTGTATTCACACGTTTGAAATAAGCAATGTTCTCACCCCAAAAGATGATTTAAAACAGTAGAGTAGGGGCTATGAAAACTCACCTTGTTGGTTAATCGTCTGAAACAGATAGTGGCTCAATGCACGTCAAAGTAACTCAGTCAGACACCTAAATAATTATGACAAGGTCTGAGTTTACGTTCAAAAATTAATGTATGCAGTAGACTATGCAATTGGTCAAAAGGGTATTGTCGTTTAGGAGTTAACGTTTTTACGCTTTCAAAGTGCTGATTGAACCGTTGGCTCTAGGGATGGTACACGAATACGCATATATAAGTATTTATACATAATTTGATGTACTTATGTGCTTACGATCACATGATCATATTGTTAAAATAATGCAGTTTAAGTTTTTAATAATATAACTTATTATTTACCAACTATTGAGTTATGTATATGTTTATCTCGCTCGTTTACCTATTCTAGTCGTCACCTAAATCTCGTCTTAACTATCCATTTTATGTGCCACCATTTATGCGAACGTAAAATAATTTTAGTAAAATTTATTTTACGTGTATTTAATATTCCTATTTTCAAAATTTACAATTTAATTCATATGGCTTTTAAAATCATGATTTAAACCTGAATAGAGTTGAGTTTATTTTTGGTGTCAACTAAACTATACAAGCCGGAGTAAACTCGTTTACTTGTTTAAAAACTTGTCCTATTTTTAATAATCTTAAGTCATAAAAAATCTCGTTTCAAATTTTTATTATAACACCTCATGTTTTATGACAATGTACGACATTAATAAAATCACTATTTATTTTTAGTATTGTACGCGTTTGTTTTTAATGGAAATCGTTAAGTTAAATCGTGTAAACTAAAAATGATCAGTTAACGTAAACGGGCATTAAGCAAATCATTGTTTACGTCAAACGAGGGTTAAGCAATTATTTTGAGAATATTTATTAACGTTACACAAGTCACTTTATCGGATACGTGAAAGTGTTTACGTTTCGCGATAAATGACAATTAGGTTTTCCCGGAACCCTAAAAATTAACGTCCGCTTCAACAAATACCTACGTTTATATACAATGATCGAAGTTTATAAAACTTTATGCATATGTATATGGTATGTGCTTAAATACACATACCTTTTTCCATTAAAAACGGACTTAAATGACCAAAAACAGACAGAAACTGCCGGTTAACTCTTTTTATGTTTTGTGTCGACTAGATGAGGGCGGTAGCCGGTTGGTATGAAACCACCAGCGCCTCGCATCGCCTCATGCGGTTAGGCAGAACAAGTGCAGCATAGCCATGTCGCACGTTTAGCGCAGCAGCGGCACAGTGGAGAGGAGTGCTGTGTTGCATGCATTGCGTGGCTTAAATCTAAAAAGGGTCAGGGTGGGTTACTATCCAACGAGCAGCCACTTTGCTCACTGTAGTACAGCTAATGACGAGGTACAACCTCAATGAGGCAGTAGCCCTTGTCGCACGTCGCATTGGCGGTCAAGTTAGGGTTTTGGTCTTGGTCACATTACAAGTATTTAGCACGTAATTCCTAGTCCTACTCGTCCCTAGTGCCAACGTAGTGTATTACGTGTATGTTTTGAAGTTTTTACTGAGAAAATTTCTTGGGTTCGTTGTTAGGTCTTGTGGTTTCATACTTGCGTGATTTATATTTGGCACGATTAGTTTTTTGGGTAAAGGTTAACGTATCATACGAACCACGCCTGGTTCATAAGTGTTTTGCTAGGCATGCAAGGCGAGCCTGAGGCTTTAGTTTAGACTAGGCGTGCGTGGTTTCTGGTGTACTTTTAGTCCAAGAAAAATGATATAATAGTTACGAGGTGACTTGGACCAAGGTCCAAAATTTGCCTAGTCGATGAGAAGAGGAGTGGTGTCAAGAAAAAACTATACTTCTCAGTTTGTTTCCCCTTTAACAGCACTGCGGTCTTACTCTGAATTCGACAAAATCGGGTCCAGGGTCTGACAAAGAGACTCAAACCAAGTGCACGTGTTCTACGATTGGATGGCATAGACTTAAAATTTTACTAGGGGTATTGCACATAAATGTGTCAAAACGTGTACAAAGAAGCATGTAAACAACTTTGTCACACTAATTTAAAAACTTTTAATAATGACACTGTAGTGACATGCCATGGTTCACGGTAACTCCAATCGAACTCGCAAAGAAGCGGAGAAATAGGTCAGCGCGAAGCGTATTAAAAACCTTATTTCTTTAGGGAATTACGTAAAACAACCCGCCTTAAACTTCTCTTATAGTCTGTTCTAGTGGATGAGCCGTACTTCCCATGAGTCCATAGCGTCCAGTTTTTAATTCATGAAAAACAAGTTTCAATAGTTTAGTCTTGTTAATTTTTACAAAAACAGTTTTCCACGAAACAAATGTTTGGTCACTATGAGCATGCATTAGGCGTGTAAAATTAATAGACTATTTTAACATCATCTTTTAGTCATATGGCATATCTAATTCGGCGTGTAAACAATTTAGACATTAAATAATCATGCATACTAAGATTCATAATCAAAAGATGACATTAAGCATACATCAAACATGTAAAATCCGAGTTCTCTCGCGAGTCTTCCCCAAATGGAGAACCATAAGACCCTCACTAGGTTTTCTGCTAAAGTGCCTAGATCGCCCCATTCACCACATATTGTGATTGAGTGGGTCTTATAGCCGGAATAGGCAATTAATTAAAAGGGATCATTCAAGCTAAATTAACAATCTTAATTTTCCTTTTAACCTATATTAACCTTTAATATCTACTTATTTTATTTATCTTATGGCAAGAATCAAATATTGTTGTCATATTTTTCTAGTAAAACATAAATAAAATATTAAACGCAGCAGATCATAAACTATGTTTTAATTATAGGCATGTAAACTAGGCATATAATAAAACAAAACGTGTAACCCATAAAGCTAAAACGAGGTGGCTCGTGATGCCACTGTTGGGATTTAAATACCTAGGTAACTAGTTTAGCCACGAGTACGCAGCGGATAGGACCTAGTAATAGCATATGGTTAACACAAAATAAAAGGTAAATAGAAACGCGTACCTTTTGATAATTTGATCAAGAAAACGAAACAAGCAATTAAAATAATTGCCTCTACGGTTGCTCACACAATCACGTCAACCAAACACGTAAGCTTGCTAGGCTTAACTCCACTAACTAACAACCTTTGTTTTATAACCGAATTACCAAACAAACACTTGAACTAGTAACCGAATAAACAAGAATCGGATTAAGGTTTACAAAACCCTAATACAACCGAATAACCTTATGCACCGAAAATCAACAACTCACCTCGTGAAACACCTTGATCGTCTATCTTTGAAGAACAAGTAAAATCGGTTTAAAACCCCAAGAGAATTAACCGAACAGTATGTTAAGGTTAAACCTAAACTCGAACAAGCCCTTGATCGGTTTAGTATAACTCGGCTGTCAACAATGAAATCAGGGAGATCGAGCAAATGAAAGATTTAAGAATAATGTGTGTGTGCACCGAATGAGCTATAGGGAGATGGGTATTTATAACCCATTATCCCTAGCCAAATTCAACTAGGATACAAGTCCTAGTCCCACCACAATTCTCTTTTCTTTTGCTCTCCTTATTCAACAATTCGAACAAACACCCCCTCTTGATCCTCATTAGGAAAACCGGCCACCCTTGGGTTCGAGTGTTGTTCATTTATAGTCCTTGTGAATTATATAAAACGTGAAGTATAAAACGTGTTCTCCGTGTATTAACGTGTGTGCCCCCAATAGGCTCACATATTCGTAATGTACTCGTGTTATTCGACTGCCATATTCCAACAAGATAGACTTAAACAGGACATGAAAGAGCTTCGCTTGTCCGAGGACATGGCCTCTGATAAAAACGCATGGAGAGATATAATTAGGACTAGTAGGTAAGAGTTTTAGGACATTGATTAGGTCTTGCATTATGGGTTGTAGGTGCTTAGTAGTAGTTTTGCCTTGCGCCTTTTAGGTCCTTGCGTTTCATAGCGTGTGTGCCTTTTAGTGTATAGGAGCCCTTTTCCTCTTTTTGTGTTGCCCTTAGGTTTTGCTTCCTTTAGTTTCTTTCTTAGGCTAGTCGCCCTTAGGGCGGGTAGGAGCCCTCTTTCCATCCTTTTGCTTTGCCCTTGGTTTTTGCCCTCTTAGCTTTATCTTAGGTGGCTTGTCTTTTAGGTTTTTAGTTTCTCATAGCTTCCCTTTTGTCTTGGCGTCGTCCTTAGGCCCTTTACTTAGCGTGTGTCGCCCGTTTTGTGCTTTTTCGTAGTTTTCTTGCCTTGTTTGCTTTGTTGTTTCTGTGTTTGTTGTATGCCTGCTTATGTATGGCGTTCTTGCTTATGTTTCTTGTTTTTCCTGCTCGTTTTTGCCTCATCTTCTCCCGTGGTCTATTCTTGTTTGGTTTTTGGTGCATTGCGTTGTCTGCTTGTTTGTCTTCGCCGCTCTCTCTATGTGTTTTATTTTCAGTGTGTTTTGTTTCCCGTTATTTATCTTGTTTTTGTTTTCTTGCCTTCGCATGCCTTGTTCCATTTATCTATCTTGCAAAAAGAAAAATAAAAAAAATAAAATAAAATAAAATTAAAATATAGAAAAAAAAAATTATATTTATGTGGTGTCTTGCGTGCGTGTGTGCGCGTTGGTGTGAGAGTGCGCGTGTGTGAGAGTGAGAGAGTGTGTGTGTGTGGGGGTGTGTGTGTGAGTGCTTGGGGCGTGTGTGTCCGAACCTTTCTTCTTCCTTCTCTTAGCCGAAGGTCTACCTGGAAGCAGTCTCCTTACCCGCGGGTTTTCCCAAGGGTATGGCTATGATCTGTCTACATTTCACCTCCCCCATACCCTGCCATGGCGGGATTGGGTATTGTTGTTGTTGTGTTGATACAAATTTAAAGTGCACGATGTGTCTCCCACAAAACAACCTCTGCCAGATTCTCAAAAAATGTTGCAAAAAACTTGACCTGGAGCATCGGTTCAAAACCGAACCGAACCGAAAACCAAGTTTGAAAAAAAACATGAACCGAAACCGAACCGAAATTTACCAAGAAAAACCGGAATCAAACCGAACTGACAAAAGCCGAACTGAATAGATAGTTTAGGCGTATTTTTCTTGGTTTTAACGGAACCGAACCGGACCGACAAAACCAAAACCGAAAACTATAAATATACAAAACCGAACCGAAAATGGTCGGTTCGGCTCGGTTTGTCGGTTCGGTTTCGGTTGATTTTGCAGCCCTAGCCTGTTCCTGTAAACACTTATGCACCATTCCTTGAAACCAATATAAGCACGGCTCAATGAATCAACCTGACATGGCTATGAGTCCTATTTTATGTATCTTTTCACATTTCCGCACATGTAAATATATCATAAATATAGAAAAGAAAGCAAACACAAAGGCATTAAACATGGCCAACTTCATATAATCTTTGATACCAATTGTACAAATGTGAAACACAACAAGTGTGAGCAAAGCTCCGACTTTTGCAAAGATTCCAAATGTTTAATGAACGGATGTGGCTGTAAGTTTACATTTAATCTGTGAGAATCACTTCCGGGATCGCAGAGTTGCCGAAGTTATAAAAAGCTACAGTTTGAGCAAAGCCTGAGTTTGCAAAGATTCAGTATGACCCCTGAAAGATTCCGAATGCAAACTGGACGAAATGGCCGTAAGTAATAAAAGCACCAATTCTACATATAATCTGTAAGAATCGCTTACCGGGATCTTGGAGGGCTTCAAACGAACTTGATGCAACACAAACTGGAGCCACGGGGGAAGTTCAATAACATGTCACGCTTCGTATGATCAATTTTATGAGCATTTATTATCAATGTCTCCAAATTCTTTGAGTGTTTTAGCAAGTACTTTATCAAGGTGAATTCTTCTTGAGTTATAGTCTCCCAATTCTTAATTACGATTTCCTTCATTTTCAAACGAAGACAAGTCGGTACCTCGACTGGTGGGTTCCAACTCATGTCGAAACTATGTTGTGCGTGCGGGAATGGTAGAAACCCCTAAGGATAGACAAGCAAGAAATTACCAATAATTGGTTATGAGTCACCGATTCCCTGATGCTCAATTATGAATCTTACAGTCAAACAAGTTACATTAACTTCACAATTAATAGCCATTTTTAAAAAGATTATGTTATCTCCTATAATCTGGTCGTTAAAATAAATTGAAAAAACATTGATACGTAAATAACTTTTACTTTGAGGACATAGGGTGTGTGTTTGAATAGTGCAGTTTTTGAGAGTGATGATGTAATATTGAATAATTAGATTTACCTATCAGATGTTAATAAGTTGCGTTGTAGTAGCACATAGTGTTTGGATGTGCTTCTTATGTACAAAGTCATTATAATATGATACAGTATCCATTTTTGTCTTCTTTGCGCAATATAAAATAAAGCAAGTCGGTTCGGTTAAACGGGATGTAGTATCTTTGAAATTTGGGTTTTACTGTTGCACAAATTATACTAATCCTATTTTGGCTATAAATAAATGGTCATATAGCCACCATAAGCAAACTTTGTTTATCCAAAATAATCTGAATCAGCCAAACACCACTAAAGCAAGTGAAAGCAGAATATGAAGAGTAAATGAGTAATATTCATAAAAAAAAATTCTATGTACATATAAACTTACGTGCAAAAAGGTAATATGCTCAAGATTAGGCATATTCTCTAAGAGTCTCGACAGTATACTCCAGCCCCAAAGAACATTACCAATCATAAATTTGACCAAATTAGGGAACGTCGGCATGTTAGGGATGTAGCATAAAGCCTGCATAAACCAACCACTAAACATCATCATCATCATCCTACAGCCAAATACACATTTTAAGTTTCTAGCTTTTCCAGCTTTTTTTGACTATTCATTATTGTTTACCTCAAAAGGTTCTTACTGTTTTGTCTTTTGTCAACAGAGTGTTATGACTTAACAAAAATGGGCATATAAAGTAAGTGAGTTAACCTCCAAGATATATAAGTAAACATACCATCAGAGTTGAATCAGTTAATGTCAATAATTTGACAGACGAGAAACTTGTCACAAATTGAGTAACATGTTCACTATCACTAGCGCCCTGTGTCTTGATGTGAGCTTCATTAAGACACAAAGGTTTCTTCAAATAGTAATACGTCGACATTACATCCAAAACATAAATATACTCCAATTTAGGAGCATCAATCGCAACCTCATAATCCGCATTAAAACACATCGCAAACGACAGCCTTAATCTCTTCAAAGACGCCGAACATACATTCAACGTCCACAGATAATCCGGACGACCAATCACTTGTCTCTCCACAAACAACTCTTCCAAAACAGGACACCCACTAATCAAATTCGCAGGCGACTGCTCACACGCATAAACAATCGACACCAAATCAAGTTTCTTCAAACAGGGAAACAACACCTCACATTCTTTCGGCACATCTAACACAAACTCACCTTTCAAAGTTAACTCAACTAGCGTACTACAAGTCTTAAACAAATCCCAACAAAACCTAACTCTATAATTATCAGCAGGAAACCTAAGCTCAATTTCTCGAACTTTACACCGCAGAACCGCGCAAACCAAATCATCAACACGAGAATAATCGCAATTCTTAGAACAATATAAAAAAAACTTTTGAATAGCCATATTACCACGAATAGTAAGGGTTTGATCAACAAAATCATGAAACTTGTTGGCTTGTTCAGCTGACCAACAAAAGGGCATAACTAAATGAACATTTGGGAGCAATGCATAAAGGTTTTTCCATCTTTTCGATAAAATGCGGGTTCGATTTGCTTCAGATACAGGAAGTAAAGATAGGATTTTTGTAAGTAGTTCGTCTGGTAATTTGCTTATCATGTCTTCTTGGTTGTTTAGAGATTTTTTTGACTGTGAATTCATGGTTTTGTAAGGGATTGAGAAATGGGTTCCAATTGATTCAAGAAAATTTGCAGGGTTTTGTGAATTGGGGGTTTTAGGTAGGAATGAAATGCAAGTGCTTCATCAAGGAATTTTTAGTTTTTTTTTTGGACCTTTTTACTCCAAATGAAGTCAAACGCTTTAAGGTTTTGCCATCATTACTTATTGGCCCTTGAATTATTCGTCTTTTATACTAACATCAGTACTTGGGCAAAGTGATAACAACTCTCCACCCTATATAAGAGGTCTCGGTGTGGTGGCTCAAGACCGGCGCCAAACCCACGTGTCGCACAAAATGGCGCCGCCAAACCCATGTTGTCATGCCGCTTCCCTCCACGTCAAATCTCAAGCCAAGACGATGGCTTGGCGTTAAGACCAATGAGTGTAATGGGCTAATGACATGTCATTCAGGCCCCATCAGGCGTCACATCAGCATTCACATTTTCAACACTTACACTTCAAAACACTTCTCCCGCACAACATGTCATTTGATCCTCACACACTCACAAATTTATTTTATTTTCTATTTTTCCAAACAAAAATACAAATTATATAAACTATACACAGTCCCAAAAAATATATACATGAAAAAACAAAATGAAAAAAAACACAACATTAATGGTAGTAGTCAAACACTTTCCAATTAACCCTTTGCTCTCTCTCCCAAACTCCCAGCAATGGCATTTTCACTTTCACGCGTTTTCACCTTCACCATCACAAACACAATCTCAAAAACACCAGCCTTAACACCATCACAAGACGGGTATGTTTGGCGAAATGGGCTGGGACTAGGGCTGGGGCTTGGGCTGAAGCTGGAGCTAAGACTAGGACTTATGTGATTTTTTATTAAAAAGTTACTCATATACCCGCTACTAATGTTTTAACAAAAACTCAAACTAACAACCCAATAAAAATATGAAGTGCATAGCCTTATCATCAAATTGTCTAATACTTTAATGATCTATGTAGAAACTATCTAAATCAATCACCAAAAACTTACAAAACAATATTTGCACTCAACCAACCACCCTACGTGCTTATTTAATTACTACAGCTATGGAAGATGAGTCCACAATCGTATGCTCACCAGTACAATACAAGAGACAATGTGTTGTCCTCAAACGAGTGCAACACTGAAAAGATACAAGAACACAAAACAATAATACCTCAGTACAACTCTCTTTAATACCAGACTAAAACTATACCAAGATCAAGATGATCTTGTAACAAGATATCAATATGAACAAGAGAGAGACTAGACGATTTTAGAGAGAGAATGGGATTATTCAGATCAAACCCTAGAGTTGGGAATGAGGTGTATTTATAACACCAAATGTTTCACTTCAGCCCTTGAAGAAATAGAGTGCAAGAATGACCCCTGTACTTTTATAAACCACGAGTCTGCATATTGCAGACCTATATTTCAACACCTCCTCTCAGACTCATGGTCTGAACATATCAACCAAACCAAGCTTTTCACAAAAACCTTTGTGTTAAGCAATACTTAACCCTTTTGTAAAAATATCTGCATCATTATTTGCAGAAGCCACTTTTAAAGTTTTAATAACTCCAGATGAAACTATTTCTCTAATCAAATAAAGACCAATATCAAAATGCTTTGTTTTCTCATGAAACACAAGATTTGCTGCAATTTGAATAGCAAAACTGCTATCACAATAAAGATTTGCATGCAACAAACCATCCACTTCTAGATCTTTTAAAAATTTTCGTACCTAGATAAGCTCACAAGTAGTAGATGCTAAGCATCTATATTCTGATTCAGTAGAAGACCTAGAAATGGTTGCTTGCCTTTTGCTTTTCCATGAAATCAGATTATTACAAAAGTATAAGCAAAAACGAGAAACTGATTTTCTAGTCTTAGGGCACTTAGCCCAATTAGTATCAGAGTAAGCATACAAATTATGACTTTTACCCTTATATAATTAAAGACCAGTACTAGGAGCATTTTTAAGATATATAAGCACTCTCAGTGCATCAGTAAAGTGAGACTAAAGAGGAGCATACATATGTTAACTTAAGCAATGAACAACATAAGATATATCAAGTCTTGTAATAGACAAATATATAAGTTTACCAACAATTTTTTGATATTCAAACATATTAGACAAAAACTTATCATTATCAGACTCAACATGATTAAGCACAACATTTGCTGCAAAGGAGTAGCAGCAGGCTTGCAAGCCAACAATCCATAGTCACATAATAACTCACGACATTATTTTATTTGAGACAAACAAAGACCATTTTCATTTTGCAAAACCTCAATTACTAAAAAATATTTTAGTAAACCAAAATCTTTGATCATAAACTTAGAACTTAAAAACTTTTTGAATTTATCAATTTCAATTTCATTGTTCCCAATAACAACAATATCATCTACACACACAAGAATAACAAAAACCATTCCGATTTTTCACATACAAAGAATAGTCATTGTTACTTTGCACAAACCCATTTTCAATCAAAGCAGTGGTTAATTTCTCATTCCATTGTCTATGAGCCTATTTTAAACCATACAAAGACTTAACAAGTCTGCACACTTTAATTTCATTCTTATCATAGTACCTAGGAGGTAATTCCATATAAACTTCTTGTGACACCCGTGATTTAGGCATGTTAGTTTTAACTTTAGATATGGCTATGTGTTCATTGTATGCGATTAAGTGGTATGCTATGTGATTATTATGTGTGCTAAGTGGTTTAAGTATGTGATAATATCATTTTGAGGTGTATGGGCATCTCATTATGAGTGTGTTTGTGTTTGGTGATGAGTATTCCATTTGTTCACGTTTAGTGATAATGGAAAAGAATGGCGTATTGCATGCAATGCTACGTCAATATTTGGATTATTGTGGATTAAGCGTTTAAGGAAAATGTGTCATATTGAAGGAGAGTTAAGTGAGTGAAATATAGATGTTTGTGGTAAACTTTCTAAAAATAGAAAGTGAATTGTGAAATGAAAGTTATATTTAGAAAGTAGTTTTTAAGTAAAATGGTTTACCAAATTAGCTTAGGTTTTTATAAAAACTTAAGGTATTGAAGATAATTAATTAACTAATAAAAAAATAAAAAAATATTTTTTTTATACATACATAATAAATATGAATTTTAGAGGAAAGAAAGAAAAATAAAATGTTTTAGATAAATACAAGTTTAGTTAGATTAGGATTCTATTTAATTAGTTTATTAAGAAAAACCTAGCCATATTTTGTTCCCCCTTCCCCCTTGTGCCGTCGTTTTCCCCCTCCCCAAAACCCTAAGGAGTCGAATTTTGCTAGTGATCCAAGAGCATTCAAGAGTTGTGATTTAGGTGCTAAGAATCAAGGTAAGTGTGTTTAATCCTAGTTAATTAATGTATTCATGTAACCCTAATTATGATGGATCTAGGGTTTTAATTAAAATACAAAAATGTTTATGATATATTATGATTGTAGTATGCTTAGGATTGAATTAGATGCGTATACATGCTTGTGGTTTGGTTAGATTTGCGTTAAAACTGGATTTAGGGTTGAGCAGAATTTTGGGTCGTGTTCAACGACTGTTATCTTGGTGATAAAAACAAATATTGATATGTTTTTTGAGTCTATGAATAAGCCAAAAGAGTCTACTTTCCAGAAAATCAGGCCTCAAAAGTTTTTTAAGGTCGGGAAGTTATTCAAATAATTTTTATACTATACTAAAAAATAATTAGGTCATGTTTAGGAGGGTAAAACCTATACTAAAAATGGAATTAAGCTTAGCCCTTCTACAGTAGTTAAGTTCTATATGTCTATTGATAATCCTGTGAAAATTTGCCTCTAAAAGCATGTCTAAATATGGTAGTTAGAGTGATATATTTTAGTGTGTAACCAGATCCGAATTGGGACAGTTTTGAAGTTTGATTTTATTTGAGTTAGTTACACATGTAAGTAATACTTGAGAATCACAAGGTAGTTAATATACTCATAAATGAACATGGTTGATTTTTAGTATAAATTATGAAGGTCATTAAGTAAGGGTTTTTAGTACGTAAAGAGATACTAAAATTCTACAATTCTGATTTAATTATAAGTAGCTAGTGTAAAGTGTTAATGAGATGGTTAAGGTTAGGCATGGTGTTCGGGTGACCCATGATGGTTAGCTAAACCCTTAGACATCCATCATATGTGTGTTACATAGACTAGAGATTTTAGCTTGGTCGCATGTAACAAGTTTGTGTTTGTATTGTGTAGCTCGAGTTAATATTGTTTGGAAGCTACTTGTGCATCAGGTGAGTTTCATAGTCGCTCTTTTTACATTGTTTTAAAATTGGGATGGAAATGATGCTTATGGATTTAAAAGGTTTTAATTGCTGTGATTATGTGGTTTTATGTGAGGTATGAACGTTTATGTGGTTATTATATGTGATGTGCTACATGATGTGTGATTCGTTGGTGCGGAGGGAAACACCTATCCCATATCTATGTAATTCCGGTTAGAGAGAAGTGGTTCTACTCATTTTAATCTAATTGGAGGGTTGAAATAAGACTCAATGCTGTGTGATTCTGGTTAGAGAGTAGTGGTTCTACTCATTTAAATCTAATTGGAGGTTTGAAACAAGACTCAAATCTGTGTGATTCCGGTTGGAGGGTAGTGGATCTACCTATACCAAATCTAACTGAAGGGTTGAAATAATACTTAATTCTATGTGTTCTGATCGAAGGGTAATGGATTACCTATGACTGTTGTGATTGTTTATAAGTATGCGTGATAGCCTGTATGATAGCTAGCTTAAATTGTTCTGCCCTAATTTGTTTTATTAATCGCAGCAATTGGTTTTGGAAGATATAATTTTGTGCCTTAAACCTATGACTCTAACCAACTTTATGTTGACGGTTTTTAAAGCTAATTCTTAGGTAATCATGTTGAGGATGTTGAAGTTAGGAAGAGTGGCTAGTGAGACCGTAGGCTTGCATGCGGAGTCATTCTCCTAGAGATTTTATTTATGTCAGGACTTGTTTCCAGTCATATGCCTAGAGCATCCATTGTCAAAAATCCCTTAATCCTGTAAAGTATATTGTGGATTACCCTGCACTCAAAATGAGAGAATTAGTTTCTCTTGGGGACCCAAGCCATTACTGACTTGAGTTTGCCTTGTAGATCAACATAGTCAAATATTTTAAGCATGTATGATCCACTATCTTTGGAGGTATGGTCAATAACATTTCCTGTTGGTCTCCAAATCCAGCATGCTGAGGACTTAACAACATTTTCCCCATTTCCCTTAGCAGCACTAACTACTGCTTTTGGCCTAGCAATAGTTACATTGTTAACCTTAGCACTTTTAACCTTTTCATTAAGATTATTGGTTTTAGCTGCTGATTTTTAGTTAAAAGCCCTTTTTACTGGTGAATACGTTTTGGGTAATGCATCATTCACTTTTGATTTAGGGGCAGCAGTAATAACAGGCCTGGCAGTACTAATTAATGTTGCTGCTCTTGGAGAGCTTTGCTTAACAGCATTAACAGGCACTTTCCCTGACTTTGTTAATATAGCTGTTGGAACAAACTTCCTTTTAGGATGTGGGTGAGTAAATTTATTTTGGCGGTTCACCCTCTGAGCATTGTTCCATACTGGTCTAATTTCCCTTTGACTAGTAACCCTTCCCTTATTATTCAACACTGGTTTTTCTACCATTTATAATGTTATAATTCATAGTCTTTCTTAAATGGTTAAAACTCCAACATACAAAACAAGCCTTCTTTATAAACTCAAAACATTCCCTGGTTTCTAAGGTCATCAATCCCATTCTAGTTTCTTCATATCCCTAGGAATTTAACTTCCTGGAACTCTACTTGCCTATAGTGTGTTTTTCCTTTATTAACGATTTTACATTCTCACCAGATTTGACAAAATTGATTTTGTAACTTTTGTCTGATCAAATTAGGTCTAAACACACATCAATTATCACTATCAGTTGTCCCTGTTTTCTTCATGAGGAGCACAAGGCCTTACAATTTAGCTTTTCTATAATATCCTTACACGTCTTAGATATACTAGTTTCAGTTTCAGGCACAGTAGTGGTGGTCTTTCTCACTGCTGACTGAAAAACAAATTCATCTAACCCAGCAAAAGATAAGTCAGGTCTTGGGGGCATGTAGTTCCCAATGTAGGGAGGGGGAACTACATGAAACCCTTCACCTGTTTTGAATCTATCATTTATTGGACTATCATCCACATCACTTTCTCTACTATTAAACACACTATGAACCACTTCACTCTCATTCATATGAATATTATTCAATTCACTCTCATTTATTTGACTATCATAACCAAGATCAGTTTTGTCTTTAGCACTTATTTGACTATTAATCAGTTTAGTTAGATTCTTTGATGATTCTTTCAAATTTCTAGTTTAAGTTTCAAATCATCTTTCTCTTTTAAAGCTTCTTCTAACGATTTTTAAAGTCTTTGATATAAATTCTTTTCACTTAGACATCATACATTAAAAATGCAATAATTTACTTCATAACAAACTTCATTCTTTTCACGAATAACTATCCTACTCTAATGATTCTAAACCCATTTGATAACCTATTTATTTCTATAAAAGATTTATTAAGAAGCATCACGTGTTGATCATATTGTTTTTAAAGAGCTTTAATATGATTTTAAACAATCTTTAGAGGAAGTATGTACCTCAGAGTCCTGAGACCTTGATGAACCCTTGAGATGAATAAGTGCCCATTAAGCAAAGTTTGTGATGCCTTTCCTTCCATCCTAAAAGCTCCAATCAAAACCACCTATCCCATCTTGAACAACCCAAGGCATTTTTTTGTCGTAGATGTGTCCCATTGGTGCATTCCTTCTTGGATCCTCGCTATTTCTATCCCCTGATGTCCTTGGTGCCCGCAATCTCTGGAAAAATGAACTCTCCATGGCAGTTGGTAAGCATTCAACCTTTTGTCTTGTCAAAACCAATATTCTCTTTACTATTTAAAATCCACTTCCCTTCAAGTTAGTCTTTTATGAACCTCTTAACTCTTATGGTAAGCATTGCCACTTACCATTTGAGATCCATTTCTTCAAGATCATCAGCATCAATTTATTCTAAATCTTTATTGTCTAACTGAGGGGCATTGGATTGGTTAGCAAAGAAAGAAAACATAACGTCATCAACATATGATGCAGTAGAAGCTTGATCCTTAGAACTAACAGCAGAAACACTATGAACAATATTAACTGTTTCATTAGTGATGCTGGAGTTATCAGAGGAAATAAAGGCCACATTATGAGAATTTAAGCTTGAACTTGTTTGGCCTTTGATCTCAGATTCATACACCTTCAGATTATAATACAAATCATCCATGCTCAATGTGTCTAGATCAGATTTGTTTCTCATGATTAAAGCAATATTGTTCCAAGCTGATGGTAAACTTCTTAACAACTTCAGATTTACATCCTCCTGAGAGATAACTTCACCATGGATTTCAAGTTGACTGATGAGTTTTTGAAACCTATCATAGGTTTTATCCAGTCCTTCTTGACTTGATGCAACAAAGTTTTCATAATTCTGCTTGAGAATAGTCTTCTGCATCTTCTTTGATTCCTTGTTACCTCCAAACCTATTCTTGATAGCTTCCCATAGGGACGTTACATCCTTGCAAGCATGAAACTTCAGTAGGTGCTTATCAGGAATGGCAGCATAAGAGTGGTTTTTGCTTTTAGTTCATTTTTTCCTTGCTAGCTTTTGTTCAACAGTTTTAGGAGGAATAGGACCTTCAGCACCAGCACTAGCTGATGCAATTGGTGAAACTAAATCACCATTTACTATTACTTCCCAAAGGTCATGATCAGTGAAAGTAAGGTATTGTTCCATCCTCATGCTCCATAGATCATACTCCCCAGTTTTGAGTACTGGAAGTTTTAGTTCAGACACCGCTTGGGTAGTGTCTGATTGTGACTCCATATTTTCTTTGACTAATAGATCTTGAGTAGAGTTAGAGTTCTTCTTATTAAAAGTTTCTCAACAAGCTCTGATACCACTAGTTGATCCCTTTTGAACAGATCTTACTTAGCTTGTTAAAGCTTAGTTGTGTTGGATAGATCCAAGACAACTATAATAGAAACTAAGATTGTGAATACTACAAACTATGCGGAAACTAGTTTGTAATACTAAGAAGAACAATGAAACACTAAAACAAGATCTTGCTAAACTTTCAATATATTGAACATAATCAAAGTTCCAAAATAACCTTTTAACTATGAATTCTAACTATGAGAAATGACTTCTAGATATATATCACTAACTATGCCTTAGGGTTTCTTTTATACACCAAGAAACCCTAATGGGCTTACAAAACGCGTCTACTGATAATGCATATCTATTCCTAATATATCTCATGCATATCACATTAGCAGTACTAACTATTATAACTAACAACACTAACTACATAACTAACAGTACTAATAAACTAACAGTACTAACACTTTGTACTGGCAGCACTAACTATTATACTAACAATACTAATGACTTAGACTGTTTTCTCTAATCTTCAGCAGCAACACAAACTTGAACCAACAACATTAAGTTGTAGAAGCCTCTAATTCCTAACACCAATTTAGTGAGAACACACCTAATATTGCAGGAAGTCGACCAAATTGGCATTTTGATATTGATGCACTAACAAAGTCAATGAATTATAAGCCAGTTGTTGCAGGAAATCAGTTTAATGGTAATTCATGTACAAAAGCATGTGATGATGCAGGTAAAGCTAGAAGGGAGACAGTACCTGGCAAAGATTACATTTTGCTACCATTATGGCCTACTGATCCACTACTCTCTCAAAATTCAAAGAATTCTCCTGATGCTGGATTCAAACCTTCAGGAGATAATGAAAAGAAGGTTACTGAAGAACCAGGAAAAGAAGGTGGTGATTCAAGTAATGATCAAGAGAAAGAGGATGATAATGTTAACATCACTAACAATATTTAATATAGCTAGTGATGGATACAACACTAACAACGTAATGCTGTAAGATCAACTGTTAAAATGCTGCGGCATAGAAGTTAATATGTTGGTTGCAAAAACAAGCATTGAACTCCAGATGATCCAATATCCTAAATGGAAAGATATTGTATTATTCAGATGATGTAATATGTTGTGCAGAGACTGACATGAATAATTATGAATACATTATGCATGTCATCTATACCAACTACAAGAATACACAAAGATCCACCGTTTGAACAAATTTTTGGAGACTGAAAGTCAGCATCCCAAACAAGAAGAATGACAAAGATTTGAAAGAACATGTTTTGTTTTATTTCAGTTCAGGCAAAGAACAAACCATAAAGACTTTCAAAATTGCTTATTTGCTTGCTTTCTATCACAAGAAGAACCCAAAAAGGTAATTCATGCAATGAAGGATCCAAGCTGGATTGAAGCTATATAAGATGAGCTTCTACAATTCAAATTACAAAAGGTTTGGACCTTGGTGGATTTACCAAATGGTAAAAGGGATATTGGCACTAAATGGGTCTTCAGGAACAAGAAGGATGAAAGAGGCAAGTGATAAAGAACAAAGCAAAGGTTTGGTTCTCAAGGGTACACACAAGAAGAAGGGAATAATTATGATGAAGTTTTTGCTCCTGTTGCCAGAATTGAAGCAATTAGGCTATTCTTAGCCTATGCCTCATTTAAAGGACTTTGATGGTGTACAGAGATGTCAAGAGAGCATTTTCTTTATGGAAAGAATTGAGATAAGTCTATGTTTGACACAAGTCACCAGGATTGAAATCCAGACTTTCTTGATAAAGTATATAAAGTAGAAAAGGCACTTTATGGACTGCATCAAGCTCCCAAAGCTTGGCATGAAACCTTGTCAACTTATTTGTTGGATAATAGGGTTCAGAGAGGAAAAATAGACAAGACTTTGTTTATCAGAAGGGACAAAGGTGATATTCTGTTAGTTCAAGTATATGTAGATGATATCATTTTTGCCTCTACAAAGAAGTCATTATGCATAGAGTTTAAGAAGATGATGCATAAGAAGTTTTAAATGAGTTCTTTAAGAGAACTCACATTGATGTATCTTACTTCTTCAAGACCTGATATTATGTTTGCAGTATGTGCCTGCGCAAGATACCAAGTCAACCTAAAAGTCTCACATCTTCATACTGTGAAAAGAATTTTTAGATACTTAAAAGGTCAACCTAAATTAGGCCTTTGGTATCCAAAAGATTCACCTTTTGATTTGGTAGCATACACTGATAGTGATTATGCTAGAGCAAGTTTGGATAGGAAGTCTACAATAGGAGGTTGTCAATTTCTTGGGTGTAGATTGATTTCACAGTAGTGCAAGAAAATCGGCTAGTTAAATCTCAGGACGAGATTTCCTAAAGGAGGGGATACTGTGACACCCGTGATTTGGGCAGGTTAGTTTTACCTTTAGATATGGCTATGTGTTCATTGTATGTGATTAAGTGGTGTGCTATGTGATTATTATGTGTGCTAAGTGGTTTAAGTATGTGATGATATCATTTTGAGGTGTATGGGCATCTCATTATGAGTGTGTTTGTGTTTGGTGATGAGTATTCCATTTGTTCACGTTTAGTGATAATGGAAAGGAATGGCGTATTGCATGCAATGCTACGTCAATATTTGGATTATTGTGGATTAAGCGTTTAAGGAAAATGTGTCATATTGAAGGAGAGTTAAGTGAGTGAAATATGGATGTTTGTGGTAAACTTTCTAAAAATAGAAAGTGAATTGTGAAATGAAAGTTATATTTAGAAAGTAGTTTTTAAGCAAAATGGTTTACCAAATTAGCTTAGGTTTTTATAAAAACTTAAGGTATTGAAGGTAATTAATTAACTAATAAAATTTTTTATACATACATAATAAATACGAATTTTAGAGGAAAGAAAGAAAAAAAATGTGTTTTAGATAAATACAAGTTTAGTTAGATTAGGATTCTATTTAATTAGTTTATTAAGAAAACCCTAGCCATATTTTGTTCCCCCTTCCCCCTTGTGTCGTCGTTTCCCCCTCCCCAAAACCCTAAGGAGTCGAATTTTGCTAGTGATCCAAGAGCATTCAAGAGTTGTGATTTAGGTGCTAAGAATCAAGGTAAGTGTGATTAATCCTAGTTAATTAATGTATTCATGTAACCCTAATTATGATGGATCTAGGGTTTTAATTAAAATACAGAATGTTTATGATATATTATGATTGTAGTATGCTTAGGATTGAATTAGATGTGTATGCATGCTTGTGGTTTGGTTAGATTTGCGTTAAAACTGGATTTAGGGTTGAGCAGAATTTTGGGTCGTGTTCAACGACTGTTATCTTGGTGATAAAAACGAATATTGATATGTTTCTTGAGTCTATGAATAAGCCAAAAGAGTCTACTTTCCAGAAAATCCGGCCTCAAAGGTTTTTAAGGTCGGAAAGTCATTCAAATAATTTTTATACTAAAAGTTATTAAAACAGTAAATACGGGTCAGAATTAGGTCATGTTTGGGAGGGTAAAACCTATACTTAAAAATGGAATTAAGCTTAGCCCTTCTACAGTAGTTAAGTTCCATATGTCTATTGATAATCCCGTGAAAATTAGCCTCTGAAAGCATGTCTAAGTATGGTAGTTAGAGTGATATATTTTGGTGTGCAATCAGATCCGAATTAGGACAGTTTTGAAGTTTGATTTTATTTGAAGTAGTTACACATGTAAGTAATACTTGGGAATCACAAGGTAGTTAATATACTCATAAATGAACATGGGTGATTTTTGGTATAAATTATGAAGGTCATTAAGTAAGGGTTTTGAGTACGTAAAGAGACACTAAAATTATGTAATTCTGATTTAATTATAAGTAGCTAATGTAAAGTGTTAATGAGATGGTTAAGGTTGGGCATGGTGTCGGGGTGACCCATGATGGTTAACTAAACCCTTAGACATCTATCATATGTGTGTTACATGGACTAGAGCTTTTAGCTTGGTCGCGTGTAACCGTGTTTATTTATGTCTATAGTTACGTATTGAGATTTGGAAGTTGCGTTTGAGCATTCAGGTGAGTTTCATAGTCCCTCTTTTTACATTGCTTTTAAAATTAGGATGGAAATGTTGCTTGTGGTTTAGAAAGGGTTTTGATTGATGTGATTATGTGGTTAATTATGTGTGTGACTGTTGTATGACATTATGTTACATGATGATTGTGGTATTACTTGCATGTACTATGTTTGACATGTCAAGTATTAGTGATTTGGGATCGGATAAGTACGCCTACTCAATGTTAGTGATTTGGGATCGGATGAGTACGCCTACTCAATGATAGTGATTTGGGATCGGATGAGTACGCCTACTCAATGATAGTGTTGGTCCAGGCCTAAGTATAAGTTCCAGCTAGTAGACTTTTAGGTGCGTAAGTGGCTATTTAGGATCGGATGGGTACACCTACCCAGTGTGTGGTTTGTTGGTTTGAATATGATGATGTGGGTTGCATGATAGCATAAGTTCTTGATAGTTCATAATTGTTATGCATTGTTTTTTTAATAATCATAGTAATTTGCTTTAAAGATTGTATTGTGTGTTTTAAACCTATGACTCTCACCAACCGTTGCGTTAACTTTTTAAGCATCATTTTCAGGGGGAGAACAATTTCAATAAATATACAATCATGAGGAATAATAAAGGTCTAGAGAATGGCTCGAGGGGCATAGGATGCATGTGGACGTTGAACTCCTAGTTTGAGTTTTGTTTGATTGATATTAAATATTTTGGTTTGAATTGTTTAGATGGATTTTGAAGTTTTGAAATGTCTTAATATTGGTGAGAACCCCTTTTCTTCAATATAAGACACGTTTGGTTTTATTGTGTAGTGTTCAATTTAAATCATTTAGTTACTCTATAGAGACGGCCATCTTGTTGTGATGATATCCATTCTCGTTACGCCTCATGTTTCAGCCTTGGCAGGATGTGACAGATTGGTATCAGAGCCTTTAGTTATAAAGAAGTAGGTGGTTAAGCCTAGACTATAACCTAAGGGTCCTTCATGTAAATGCATTTAGGGCTTAAGTGTTTGATGCTATAACTGTTATTCTTCCCCTCTATTTTTGCATAGCTTATATATCTCGTATTTTGCTAAGTTGTCATTTTAGTCATTTTGCCTACCATTATCTGATATGATATGTATTACTTTTTTAGTATTTTAGCTATGTTTTCCCCCCACTCGTAAGAAGTCTCGTTGGGGAATCGTTTTCCCAACTGGACTTAAGCGTTATAAGGAGCCTCTTGTGTAACCGAAGGAGATATGATAGTTGATCATTTTTTGGATGCGCGTAATAGGGCTGGACCACAGAGTCGGGTGATTCTTGTGGAGGCAAAGTCAAACCCAAGCGAGGCACAGCATAAGTTTATCCCGTCCTTTACCTCGTCATGTTGTTATTGATTATTTTTTTTGGATATTTCGTATTTTAGGAGTCGTTGCGAGACTTTTGTTCCTTTATGTCGTTTTGATTTTATTTTGATATAAGTAAGTAGTTATTTGATGAAACATCCTTTATGTGTTAAGTTGGAGTGGTTTAAGATGTGCAACATGGAATATGTGCTTATATGTGAATTGTGATTGAAATAGGTAGTCTTGAAAGTAAGTACACGTGTGAAAGGAGACACTTATAATTATGGTGGCCAACATAATTATAAAGGCATCACACACGTAGACTTATGACCAGGATTGCATTTATTTGTATTTGGTTGTAAGGTGGTAGTGTAATATATTTTTTTATATATGTGTATTAATGATAAGGATGGTGGTATGGGTAGAGAATTATTCTCTTACCCTAATTGGAGGATATGTTAAGTTGAGTTGTATAGATAGTAAGTTTCCCTTCTATCTAGTATTTGCGGATACCTAGTATTGCTATTATAGAGGTTGCTCGTTTGCTCGGTTGTTTGTTCGGATTTCCTAAGTTTAAGCTTAGCATCCCTTCATCGTACTTTGTTAGTAAGGATACCTGATTTTTCCTATTCGACGTCTCGATGTATATTGGTTGTTCGGAATCTGCTCTTTCGGATATAGGCGCGTTTCGTTAGTTCTTTCGTTGCATTGATTACTCGTATGAGTATCAAACGTTTCTTTTAAGCACTAATTGTTCCTAACATATTAGTGTGGATCATTACTCCCTTGGTTGTATATCCCTTGGTTTTCGTAACCCGTTGGCGACGTGTTAGTATCGATGCTTTTAGGTTTGCTCGGTTGATCGTTATTTTGGATAAGACCTTACGTTTTCTTTTGGGTACGTAACGTCTTGCATGAGTTTTCTTGTACGAGTTCGTTTGATTTTATTTTGAGTATATGGTTCCTGGTGTTTTCTTTCGTTTTCAAACAATAGAATTGTGTTAGAGTCTGTACGGTGTTTTACGATCCCTTTTGGTATTATGGTGACTTTTGTTTGAGTAACATATTTTATAATTGATGTCTAGTTATAAAAGCCCTTTTGAAGTATTGTGTTAGTGTTTGGGAAAAACTGTGTTTAAAATGATCTTTATAAATAGAATATGTTTAAATGGCCTATGCAAATAGGATATGAAAATTGTTGAGTGGTTAAATAGATTTTATTTTATTATAAAAAAGCAGGTTTAAAGTGATTCATAGTGGTAAGGTACGATACACCATTAGATAACCATCTCTAGATTTTTATGACAACCAGAATGAATTTTATAAAGGTTACATTTAAGACAATTTTATTTATTATTTAAAATGATTTTTATACTTAAAGTGACTTCTTCATTTGAAATTGATTTTTATAAAAACATTATTTAATTTGGTCTTTCGAGTAAAGTCGATAATTAGTATAAGAATTTATGTCTTTCGTATTGATTTTTTTTATGTGTTCTTTTGTCGTGGTATGCCTGTTGATTTTCTTTCGTTGCGTTTTCACTCGGTGCATATACGTATCCTTTCTTTCAAAGGATTCTTATGTCATTTGATCCACGTCTATTTGCATATGTGGAATCTCCTATATGCATTCTAGCCTTTAACTCGATATTCGTTTGTTATCCTATTCGATTGTTCGTAACCCTTGGAGTTCGTTGATACCGTTGAGTCGTGGAAGCTTTGATGTGATTGTGGGAATGGACTAGTTGTCCAAAAGAAAGTTCGTGGTAGTATGTAATGAGAAGGTGGTTAGGATACCGTTGGAAGGTGATGAGATACTTCGGGTTCATGGGGAACGTACTTTGGGAGCCGCCAAAGCCCTAATGAACGTTAAGGTAGATGAACCAAAATTGAGTGATATTTCCATCGTACGAGATTTTATTGATGTGTTTCCGGAAGATTTGTCAATGACCACCGCAACGACAAGTTGAGTTCCGCGTAGACTTAGTTCATGGAGCGACGCCAGTCGCGAAGTCTCCATATCGTCTAGCACCCTCGGAAATGCAAGAATTGTCTGAACAACTTCAAGAGTTGGAAGACAAGGGTTTCATATGACCTAGTCATTTTACGTGGGGAGCACCGATGTTATTTGTTAAGAAGAAGGATGGTTCTTTTCGCATGTGTATTGATTATAGGGAGTTGAACAAATTAACTGTTAAAAACCGTTATCCACTCCCTAGGATTGATGACTTGTTTGATCAGTTACGAGGAGCGTGTCCTTTCTTAAAGGTAGATTTTCAGTCAGGTTATCATCAGCTACGAGTGCATGAGGATGCCATTCCAAAGACCGCATTTCAAACGAGATACGGACATTTTGAGCCTATGGTTATGCCTTTTGGGTTAACCAATGCACCAGCGGTTTTCATGGACTTAATGAACCGGGTTTGCAAACCGTACTTAGGTAGGTTTGTCATCGTATTCATTGATGATATTCTGGCCTACTTAAAGTGGAAGGAGGAACATGAAGTTCATTTGAAGTTAGTGTTAGAGTCCCTGAGGAAGGAGAAGTTGTATGCTAAGTTTTCTAAGTGTGAGTTTGGTAGGAAGAAGTGCATTTTCTTGGTCACGTAGAGACAAGTAAGAGTGAGGCAGTGAGGAATTGGATGATTATTCTTAGGATTGGCATGTTACTATCGACGTTCATCGCAAAAAAAATTTAGATTGTTGAACCCTCTTACTTCCCTAACTGAGAGGAATCTAAAGTATGAGTGGAACATAGAACGAGAAGAGGCTTTTCAGACTTTAAAGAATGATTTATGTGATACTCCAATAAAGCGAGTGTAGTGGGTGATGCGTTGGGTAGAAAGGAGAGAGTGAAATTAAGACGAGTAGGAGGATTGATACTGGCAGCCCAAAGTGAGGTGTTCAAGCAAGAGAACGTACTCGCAGAAAGGCTACATGGTTTAGATCCACAGATGGAAAGAAAAGGAGATGAGAGTTTGTACTTTATGGATCGAATTTAGGTTCTATTGGTAGGAAGTGTAATGGATGAGGCCCATGCATCAAGGTACTTGGTACATCCAGGAGCGGATAAGACGTACTATAACCTTGGAGACATGTATTGGTAGCCACGTGTAGAAAAGGATATAGCTACCTATGTTAGCAATTGTAGGATTTGTTTAAGAGGTGAAGGCTGCAATGTCAAAGACTTTTGGCTTGCTGCAACAGCCTGAGATACTTGAGTGAAAATGAGATAGAATCACCATGGATTTTATTACTAAATTTCCAAGGTCAAAGTAGTGAGTATGATGTGATTGGGTGATGGTCGATAGACTGACCAAGTTAGCTCATTTTCTAGCTATACAAGAAGATTTCAAGATGTGAAGTTGGCAAGGATTTATATTGATGAGATAATAGCAAGGAATGAAATTCTGGTGACGATTAGCTCAAATTGAGATGGATGATTTACCATGTGGTTTTGACAGACGCTGCAGAAAGTGTTAGAAATGCGATTGGATTTGGGTACTGCTTAGCATCCTTAAGCGGATGGACAAAGTGAAAGTATGATTCAGACTTTGGAAGATATAATGAGGGCATGTGTTATCGATTTTGGTGGTAGTTATCATTTGAGCATTCGGTGTGCTCCGTTTGAAGCTTTGTATGGAAGGAAATGTAGGTCGCCTGTTCTATGGGCAGAGATTGGAGGGAGTAGTTTGATTGGACCCGAGTTAGTGCAAGAAATGATTGATAAGGTAGTGTTGGTAAAGGAAAAGCCCAAAGCGGCGAGAGATCGTCAAAAGAGATATGCGGATAAAAGACGTAAACCGTTAGAGTTTGAGGTGGGTGATCAGGTGTTATTAAAGGTGTCGCCATGGAAGGGCGTAGTGCGTTTTGGAAAAAATGATGAGTTAGCACCAAGATATGTAGGACTGTTTGAGATCCTTGAAAGGATTGGCCCTGTAGCTTATCGGTTAAGATTGCCTGAGGAATTGATTTGTGTACATGACACATTCCATGTGTTAAATTTGAAGAAGTGTTTGGGGAATGCTATTTTGCATGTGTCGTTGAATGAAATCAAAATTGACAAGACTTACGTTTTGTTGAGGAACCGGTAGAAATTATAGATCGTGAGGTTTAGAGTTTGAAACGTAGCAGAATACCACTTGTGAAAGTTTGTTGGAATTCAAAGCGTGGTCCCGAGTTCACTTGGGAACGCGAAGACTATATGAAGTCTAAGTATCCTCAGTTATTTGTTGATCGTGCTGTTGAACCAACTAGTTAAATCTCGGGACGAGATTTCCATAAGGAGGGGATACTGTGACAACCGTGATTTAATCAGGTTAGTGATACCTTTAGAAATGGCAAAGAGTTCATTTTATGTGTTTAAGTGTTGTGCTATGTGATTTTATGTGTGCTAAGTGAGTTAAGTATGTGCATGATATCATTTTGAGGTGTTTGGGCATCCCATTTTGAGTATGGTTGTGTTGGGTAATGAGTATTCCATTTGTTCACGTTTAGTGATAATGGAAAGGAATGGCGTATTGCATGTAATGCTACGTCAATAGTTGGATGATTAAGTGTTAAGCGTTTATGGGAAATGTGGCATTTTAGAAATGAAATAGGTGAGTGAAATATAGAAGTTTGTAGCAAACTTTCTAAAAATAGAAAGTGGTTTGGTGAAATGAAAGTTATATTTAGAAAGTTTAGTAAGTAGCGTTTAAGTAAAAAGGTTTAATCAAACTAGCTTAGGTTTTATAAAAACTTAAGGTAATAAAGTAAATTAGTTAATTAATAATTTAAAAAAATAATAAATATATATTTATTAAGGGGGCCAATCGGTTTTTAAAAAAAGTAGGATTGGAGTTTTAATTTTTATCAAATTGCAAATAGAAAAGGATAAGGGTTACTTAGAGTTATATCCCACAAACCTAGCTCATAATCCCTTCCTCCCCTCCCCTTGTGCCATCGAACTCAGCCCCTAAAACCCTAAGAAGAATCGATTTTCATTGCTAGATCCAAGAGTCAATCAAGAGTGTTGTTTAGGTGCTAATCATCAAGGTAAGTGTGTTCATCCTAGTTTAAATAATGCATGCATGTAACACTTATGATGGTGGATTCTAGGGTTTCATAAAATACAGAATATTAATGATATTTAATGATGCTAGAGCGATTAGGGCTTGATTAGGGTCATGTTCATGCAATTGGTTAGGTTAGATTTGCGTTAAAACTTGATTTAGGGTTGAGCAGAATTTTGGGTCGTGTTCAACGACTGATATCTAGATGATAAAAACGTGTATTGATATGTTTCTTGAGTCTATGAATAAGCCAAAAGAGTCTACTTTCCAGAAAATCTGGCCTCGAAGGTTTTTAATGTCAGGAAGTCATTCAAATAATTGTTGCAACAAAAGTGGTCAAAACAGTAAATACGGGTCAGAATTAGGTCATGTTTGTGAGGTTGGAACCCTAACTTAAAAGTGGAATTAAGCTTATCCCTTCTACAGTAGTTAAGTTCTATATGTCTATTAACTTCCCTGAGAAAATTAGCCTCTAATTAGTTGCCTAAGTATGGTAATGAGGGCCATACATTTTAGTGTGCAATCAGATCCGAATTGAGACAGTTTTGAAGTTTGATTTTATTTGAGATAGTTACACATGTAATGAGTACTTGGAAATCACAAGGTAGTTATTAAACTCATAAATGAACTTAGGTAATTTTTGGTATAATTTATAAAGGTCAGCAAGTATAGGTTTTAAGTTGGTTAAGACACGCTAAAATTCTGCATTTTTGGATAAATTGTAGTTAACTAGTATAATGTGTTAACAAGATGGTTAAGGTTGGGCATGGTGTCGGGGCAACCCATGATGGTTAATAAAACCCTTAGACATCCATCATATGAGTGTTACATGGACTTGAGCTTTTAGCTTGGTCGCGTGTAACATGTTTGTGTTTGTATTGTGTAGCTTGTGTTGGTATTGTTTGGAAGCTGCTTGTGCATCAGGTGAGTTTTATAAACCCCTCTTTTTTATGATTTATTGGGTGGAAATAGATGCAAAGTGTTTGAACTGTTTTGATCATTGTGATAATGTGTTCAAAGATGCATGGATTAGTACTATTGTAAGTTGTGTGATACATGTTTTGTGATGTGATAATTGAAAATTGCCGAAACTAAGTTCAGGGGGATTACCCTCGGGTAATACATGCCTGTTTAGTAGAGTGGTACTTGGTGGCCTAGCAAGCAGAAGGCTTACTTGAGGAGTAATCCATGGCCTGGGCTAAGGGGTAACTACAGGACCCTTGGTACGATATGAGACGTCTGTAGTCCGTTCCGGGTATTTGTTGTGATATATTGGATCGGGGTAACGTTCCTATCTCATGTGAAGTGGAGATGGCTTTTAATGGAATCGAGGGTAACGTTCCATACCCAAGTGTTGAATACTTGTTGGACGAGGGACACGTTCTGTCCATGCTCAGTTATGGTAAATTTGCATGTTAGCTTGTATGATAGTACAGTAATTGTCCTGCCATGTTTGCATTAATCACAGTAATTGTTTATAAGCTTTGATTTTCGTGTCTTAAACCTATGACTCTCACCAACATTATGTTGACGTTTTAAGCATCATTTTCAGGTAATCTTCTTGAGGATAAGGAAGTTAGGAGGATGCTAGTGGTGACCGAGCATTGCATGCGGAGTCGAGTCTTCCTAGAGTTGTCAGTGTTTTTTGGCATTTGAATTGTTTGCTATTTGATTGTATGTTGGATGTTTAGACTTTTAGATTATGTTTCCTTGTGGTATGACTTTGCTATCGTAATGCAAGACTCCTTTATCTTGTGTTAGATATTGTCATGACACATTGTGTCTCATTTATTTATCTATTTCATTTAGTTCTCTCTATTGTTGACACCATTGTGTTGTGATGATATCCATGATGTTACGCCTCGTGTTTCCGCCTAGGCGGGGTGTGACAAATTGGTATCAGAGCCTTTGGTTATAGAGAAGTAGGTGGTTAAACCTAGACTATAACCTAGGGGTCCTTTATGTAGATGCATTTAGGGCTTACGTGTTTGATGCTATAACTGCTATGCTTCCCTTATATTTTTGCATAGCTTATATATCTCGTATTTTGCTAAGTTGTCATTTTAGTCATTTTGCCTACCATTATCTGATATGATATGTATTACTTTCTTAGTATTTTAGTTATGTTTCCCCCCCACCCCCCCACCCGTAAGAAGTCTCCGTTGGAGAACCATTTTCCCAATGGACTTAAGGCATTAAAAGAGCCTCTTTGTGAAACACAGGAGATAGGATAGTTGATCGGTTTGTCGATGCGCGTAATAGGCTGGATCCGCAGAGTCGGGGTATTCCTAGCGGAGGAAAAAGTCAAACCAAAGCGAGGCCCCGCATAAGTTTTCCCGTCTTTTACCCTCATCATGTTTGTTATTGATTATTTATTTAGATAATTTCGTATTTTGGGGAGTCGTTACGAGACTTTCGTTCCTTTAATGTCGTTTCGATTTTTATTTTGAGGTAAGTAAGTAGCTATTTGAATGAACATCCTTTATGTGTTAAGTTGGATTGGTTTACAGATTCATATGTGGAATATGTCTTATATGAGAATTGTGATTGAAATTTGGGTAGTCTTGGAAGAATGTACACAGTGTTAAAGAGCACTTATAATTATGGTGGCCAACATAATTATAAAGGCATCACAACACATAAGACCTTGTGGACCAGGATTTCATTTATTTGTGTTTGTTGTAAAAGGTGTAGTGTAATATGTTTTTTATATATGGTGTAATCCTGATAAGGATGGTGGATGGGTAAGAAGAATTATTCTCTTACCCTAATGGAGGATATGTTAAGTTTTTGAGTGTATAGATAGTTAAGTTTCCCTTCTATCTAGTATTATTGCTGATACCTAGTATTGCTATTATAGAGTATTGGCTCGTTTGCTAGGTGTTTTCTTCGGATTCCTAAGTTTAAAGCTTAGAATCCCCTTCATCGTACTTTGTTTAGTAAGATAACCCAATTTTCCTATTTGATGGTCTCGATGTATATTGGTTGTTTGCGGAACATCTGCTCTTTCGTAAATAGGGCGCGTTTCGTTAGTTTCTTTCGTTGCATATTGCTCGTATGAGTAGTTAAAACGTTTCTTTTAAGCACTAATTGTTCCTAACATAGTAGTGTGGCTCAGTACTCCTTGGTTGTATATATCCTTGGTTTTCGTAACCGTGGCGATGTGTTAGTATTCATGGTGTTTAGGTTTGCTCGGTTTGATTCTTTATTTTGATAAGACCTTACGTTTTCTTTTGGGTACGTAACTCTTGCATGAGTTTTCGTGTACGAGTTTCGTTTATTTATTTGAAGTATATGGTTCCTGGTGTGTTCTTTCATTGCAAACAATAGAATGGGGTAGATCTGTACGTGTTTTATTGATCCGTTTTGGTATTAGGTGACTTTTGTTTGAGTAACTATAATTTTATAATTGATGTACCTAGTTTATAAAGTCCCTTTGAAGTATTGTGTTAGTGTTTGGGAAAAATTGTGTTTAAAATGATCTTTATAAATATAATATGTTTAAATGGCCTACGCAAATACGATATGAAAATTGTTGAGTGCTTAAATAGATTTTATTTTATTATAAAAAAGGCTGGTTTAAAGTGATTCATAGTGGTAAGGTACGATACACCATTAGATAACCATCTCTAGATTTGTATGACAACCAGAATAAATTTTATAAAGGTTACATTTAAGACAATTTTCTTTATTATTTAAAATGATTTTTATACTCAAAGTGACTTCTTCATTGAAATTGGTTAGTAGGGAGCATAAAAAACATTATTTTAATTTGGTCTTTTCGAGTAAAGTCAGGCTAATTAGTATAAGAAATTTCGGTCTTTCGTATGATTTTTTTAGTGTTCTTTTGTGTTGGTAACCTGTTGATTTTTCTTTTCGTTGTGTTTTCACTCGGTGCATATAGGTATCCTTTCTTTCAAAGGATTCTTATGTCATTTGATCCACGTCGATTTGCATATGTGGAATCTCCTATATGCATTCTAGCCTTTAACTCGATATTCGTTTGTTATCCTATTTGATTGTTCGTAACCCTTAGAGTTCGTTGATACCGTGGAGTCGTAGAAGCTTTGATGTGATTGTGGGAATGGACTAGTTGTCCAAAAGAAAGTTCGTGTAGTATGTAATGAAAGTGGTTTAGGAAAAACCGTTTGAAGGTGATGAGATACTTCAGGTTCATCGGGAACATACTTGGGAGCCGCCAAATCCTAATGAACTTAAGTAAATGAATCCGAAATTGAGTGATATTTCCATCGTAGATATTTTGTTGATTGTGTTTCCGAAGATTTTGTCAATAGCAACCGCAACGACAAGTTTGACATTACGCGTAGACTTAGTTCAAGACGACGCCAGACACGAAGGTCTCCATAGAAATCGTCTAGCACCCTCGGAAATGCAAGAATTGTCTGAACAACTTCAAGAGTTAGAAGACAAGGGTTTCATATGACCTGGTCATTTTCCATGGGGAGCACCAGTGTTATTTGTTAAGAAGAAGGATGGTTCTTTTCGCATGTGTATTGATTATAGGATTGAAACAAATTAACTGTTAAAAAACCGTTTATTCACCTCCCTAGATTTATGACTTGGTTTGATCATTTATGGAACGTGTCCTTTCTTAAAGGTAGATTTTTGTCAGTTATCATCAGCTATGAGTGCATTGAAGGCCATTCAAAGACGACCGCATTTCGAACGAGATACTGACATTTGAGCCTACGTTAGGCTTTTTGGTTAACCAATGCACCAACAGTTTTCATGGACTTAATGAACCGGGTTTGCAAACCGTACTTAGGTAGGTTTGTCATCGTATTCATTGATGACATTCTGGCCTACTCAAAGTCGAAGGAGGAACATAAAGTTCATTTGAAGTTAGTGTTGGAGTCACTGAGGAAGGAGAAGCTGTATGCTAAGTTTTCTAAGTGTGAGTTTGGTAGGAAGAAGTGCATTTTCTTGGTCACGAGGACCCGGGTAAGAGTAAGGCAGTGAGGAATTGGATGATTATTCTTAGGATTGGCAGGTTACTACCGACGTTCATCGTGAATTTTTTTTAGATTTATTGAACCCCTTACTTCCTCTAACTGAGAGGAATCAAAGGAAGAGTGAAGCATAGAACAAAAAGAGGGGTATTCAGACTATAAAGAATAATTTGTTGATACTCTATAAGCAAGTGGTAGTGGGTGATGGCGTTGGGTAGAAAGAAAAGAGGTGAAATCAAGAACGAGTATAGAAGATACTGGAGCCCAAAGTGAGGTGTTCACGCAAGAGAACGTACTCGCTACGAAAGCAATCATGGGTTTAGATCAACAGATGGAAAGAAAAGGAGACGAGAGTTTGTACTTTATAGATCGAATTTGGGTTATATTGGTAGGAAGTGTAATGGATGAGGCCTATGCATCAAGATACTTGGTACATCCGGAAGCGGATAAGACGTACTATAACCTTAGAGACATGTATTGGTAGCCACGTGTAGAAAAGGATATAACTACCTATGTTAGCAATTGTCAAATTTGTTTAAGAGGTGAAGGCTGCAATGTCAAAGACTTTTGGCTTGCTGCAACAGCCTGAGATACTTGAGTGAAAATGAGATAGAATCACCATGGATTTTATTACTAAATTTCCAAGGTCAAGTAGTGAGTATGATGTGATTGGGTGATGGTTGATAGACTGACCAAGTTAGCTCATTTTCTAGCTATACAAGAAGATTTCAAGATGTGAAGTTGGCAAGGATTTATATTGATGAGATAATAGCAAGGAATGAAATTCTGGTGACATATTAGCTCAGATTGAGATAGATGATTAACCTGTGGTTTTGGCAGATGCCTAGCAGAAAGTGTTAAAATAAAGAAGATGAATTTGGATTGAGCCATGCATACATCCTCAAGCGGATGGACAAAGTGAACGTATGATTCAGACTTTGGAAGATATAATGAGGGCATGTGTTATCGATTTTGGTGTAGTTTTCTTCATTAGAGGTACATTCAGTGTGAAGCTTTGGTTAAGGAAGAACTGTAGGTCCGCAGTGTCTATATGGGTCATAGATAGAGGGAGAAGTTGCTTGGAACCCCACGTTAGGCAAAGAATTGATTATAAGGGAGTGATTGGTAAAGGAAAAGCCCAGTGGCAAAAAAAAGCAAAGGCAAAATCGGAGAGATCGTCACACCAAAGACTATTGCGGATAAGAGACGTAAACTGTTAGAGTTTTGAGGAGGGTGAATCAGGTGTTATTAAGGTGTCGTTCCATGAAAAGTGAAATAAACAGATTAGCAGTAGTTAGGGGGGTGTAGGTGGGGGGGAAAGGGGGAGGGGGGGGAAAGTTAGACAGACCGCGAGATAGAGTAGTGGACCGTTGAGAACCTTGAAAGGAACATGCCCCTGTAGCTTTTCGTTAAGATTGCCTGAGGAATTGATTGAATGTACTTGACACAATTCCATGTGTCAAATTTGAATAAGTGTTTAGGGAATGCCTATATTTGCATGTTCCTTGAAAGAAATCAAACTTGACACACAAACTCTACGTTTTGTTAAGAGAACCGTTAGAAATAGGGGTGATCGTGAGGTTTAGAGGACGTAGCAGAAGCACCACTTCTGAATGAGTTATCTGATTTAGAATTCAATCACCCCATACCACCTGATCGTGAGGTCCTTGAAGTTCACATTGGGCACGGAGAGACTATAGAGATCCTAAGTATCGGGGGGGGGGGGGGGGGTGGGGGGCTGCGGGGGTTGGGATTTTGGGTTGGGGGGGGAGGGGGGGTGCGGGGGGGGGTGGGGGCTATGGGAGCGGCGAGTGGGTAGAGTAGGTGAGAGGGTAAAGTCTGCGAGGATTGGGGGGGGGAGATGTTCAATAAAGGGGATACGGTATTAATACCGGGGAGGGGAATGGGCAGGTGTTAGGGGGAGACCGGTAGAAATAGCAAAGATTCATTTTTAAGTGTATAAGTGTCTAGTGCATGTGATTTTATGTGTGCTAATGAGTTCAAGTAGTGCATGATATCATTTTGGAGGTGTTGTATTGGGCATCCCCATTTTGAGTATGGTGTGTGTTGGGTAATGAGATTCCATGTGTTCACAGTGTTAATGATAATGGAAAGTGAATGTTGTTTGCATGTAATCTACTCAATAGTTTGGATGATTAAGCGTGTTAACAGCGTTTATGGGAAATAGTGCATATCAGAACATGAAACTGCATAAGTGTATCTCTACGTCTTAGAATATTTTTTAGCAAACTTTCTAAAATAGAAAGTTGGTTTGGTTAAATGGAAAGTATATTTAAAAGTGTTTAGTAAGTAGCGTTTAAGTAAAAATGTTTAATCAAACTAGCTTATGTTTTTATAAAAACTTAAGGTAATGAAGTAAATTAGTTAATTAATAATTTAAGATTTATATATATATATATATATATATATATATATATATAATAATACTATAAATATATAAAGAGGGCCAATCGGTTTAAAAAAAGTAGGATTGGAGTTTTAATTTTTATCAAATTTCAAATAGAAAAGGATAAGGGTTACTTAGAGTTATATCCCACAAACCTAGCTCATAATCCCTTCCTCCCCTCCCCTTGTGCCATCGAACTCAGCCCCCAAAACCCTAAGAAGAATCGATTTTCATTGCTAGATCCAAGAGTCAATCAAGAGTGTTGTTTAGGTGCTAATCATCAAGGTAAGTGTGTTCATCCTAGTTTAAATAATGCATGCATGTAACACTTATGATGGTGGATTCTAGAGTTTCATAAAATACAGAATATTAATGATATTTAATAATGCTAGAGCGATTAGGGCTTAATTAGGGTCATGTTCATGCAATTGGTTAGGTTAGATTTGCGTTAAAACTTGACTTAGGGTTGAGCAGAATTTTAGGTCGTGTTCAACGACTGATATCTAGATGATAAATACGCGTATTGATATGTTTCTTGAGTCTATGAATAAGCCAAAAGAGTCTAATTTCCATAAAATCTAGCCTCGAAGGTTTTTAAGGTCGGGAAGTCATTCAAATAATTGTTGCAGCAAAAGTGGTCAAAAAAGTAAATACGGGTCAGAATTAGGTCATGTTTGTAAGGGTGGAACCCTAACTTAAAAGTGTAATTAAGCTTAAACCTTCTACTTTAGTTAAGATCTATATGTCCATAGTTAACTTTCTGAGATAATCAGCTCTAATTAGTTGCCTAATATGTAATGAGGGCCATAACATTTTTGTAAGCAACCAGAATCCGAATTGAAACAGTTTTGAAGTTTAATTTTATTTGGGATAGTTACACATGTAATGAGTACTTGGAAATCACAAGGTAGTTAGTAAACTCATAAATGAACTTAGGTGATTTTTGGTATAATTTATAAAGATCAGAAAGTATGGGTTTTAACTTGGTTAAGACATGCTAAAATTCTGCATTTTTGGATAAATTGTAGTTAACTAGTATAATGTGTTAATGAGATGGTTAAGTTTAGGCATGGTGTCGGGGTGACCCATGATGGTTAACTAAAACCTTAGACATTCATCATATGTGTGTTACATGGACTTGAGCTTTTAGATTGGTCGCGTGTAACACGTTTGTGTTTGTATTGTGTAGCTTGTGTTGATATTTTGGAAAGCTTGCATGTGCATCGGTTATTTTCATAGCCCCATCTTTTTATGATTTTATGGTGGAAATTGATGCAAGTGTTTTGGAAAATGTTTGATTACTGTGATAATGTGTTGTAAAAGATGCATGGACTATACGTGACTATTGTATGTTGTGTGCTACATGTTTTGTGATGTGATATTAAGAATTGCGAACTAAGTCAGGGGGAATTACATGCGGGTATCCATGGCCTGTTTAGTGGATGGTACTGTGGCCTAGCGAGCAGGAAGGTTACTTTGGGAGTATCCATGACCTGGGCTAAGGGGGTAACTACAGGGACCTTGGTACGATATGAACTCATATAGTCTTTGCCAGTATTTGTTGTGAATGGATCGGGGGTAAACTTCCTTCAACCCATAGTGAAGTGCTTGGTTATAATTGATCAGGGGTAAACAGTTTCCTACCCAAAGTGTTGATACTTGTGGATCGAGGGACATTTCATTCCATCTCGCTTGTAATGGTACATATTCATGTTAGCTTGTATGATCGTAAACATAAATTTCCTGCCATGTTTGCAATAAATCACAGTAATTGTTTAATAACCTTTAATTGTCGTGACATTAAAACCTATGACTCTCACCAACATTATGCTGACGTTTTAAGCATCATTTTCAGGTAATCTTCTTAGGGATAAGGAAGTTAGGAGGAGTGGCTAGTGTGACCGTAGGCATTGCATGCGGAGTCTATCTCCTAGAGTCTTCATTTTTTTGGCATTTGAATTGTTTGCTATTTGATTGTATGTTGGATGTTTAGACTTTTAGATTATGTTTCCTTGTGGTATGACTTTGCTATCGTAATGCAAGACTCCTTTATCCTTGGGGTTTGTTTTTTAATATTGTCATGACCCATGTATCTCATTTGTTTATCTGTTTCATTTAGTTCTCTCATTTATGACACATTGTGTTGTGATGATACCATGAATGTTACCGTCCTCTGTCTCCGCCTAGGCCGGGGTGAGTGACCTCAATACGACATGGTATGACTTTGCTATCGTAATGCAAGACTCCTTTATCTTGTGTTAGATATTGTCATGACACATTGTATCTCACTAGGTTGCAAAAATCGTGAATCGTTAGTCGGGTGGTCGACCACCTTGTAGCTTGTAATCGGTCAAGGCAAGATTAATCGGCGATTAATCGGATTGTCATTTCTGGCAAAATTTGGGTATTTTCGGTAAATTTTGTGTATTTTCGTTGAGTTTTTGATATTATTGGCAAGAATTTTTTCTAAAAAAACTTGTAATAGATTTAAAAAGTTACTATAAGTGATCAAAACAAATTTAGGGTGAGTTTTAGGTACTTCCGGCAAGATTAGAAGGTTTCCGACAAGTTTTACCATCGTTGACCACCGTTGATCGCCGTTGACCACGGTTGACCTATTTGTTTGACCTTGTTACATTAATCGGGAAGGTTGGTGGCCTTGTAGCGTGTAATCAGCGATTAATCGGCCTTGTAGACCTTTTTTGCAACAATTATTAGGATTGACATTCCCGTCCAGGACCCTTCCAATATGCAACAATTATTGGGATTAATCGGCCTTGTAGACCTTTTTTTGCAACAAGTCTGGAGAGTCTCGGGTTGGACCCTTCCAATATGCAAAGGTTATGTGTATACAATGTCTTCGTTTCGGTGTCATGATCTTAGTGCAATCAAATTACAATCTTATTTGGCACTATATGTGTTACCTGTTATACAATTTAAATCTTGTGGTCCACAATGATTATTTACTTAAACCTATGAACTCACCAACTTTATGTTGACATTTTCAAGCATGTATTTCTCAGGTGCCTAACTTGCTAAAGCGTAATTCAAGTGCTTTGGGTCTTCATGAATTCAAGACTACATTTACATGGACTTTTCATGCACTAATTTATCCTCGTTGTATTTCAAACTATGATTTCTATTTGATGCAAACTCATGGGATCACTTGTTAAAACTTATTTATTTAAATGAGACAATGAGGTTATCTTTTTTTTAAAGACCTCATCATAGAGGTCGTTTCTCTAATATCTTAACACCCCCGGTTATCTTTCCGCTGCGACATATTTTGGGGGTGTTACACATATTTATACACACGTTTTTATATACACATTTTTATACACAGTTTTATACACACATTTCTATACACGGTTTTATACACATGTTTTTATACACACATTCATACACACATTTTTATACACACATTCATACACACATTCATATACACATTTTTACACACATTTTTATACACACATTTTTATAAACGGTTTTATACACACGTTTTTATACACACATTTTATACACATATTTTTATATACATATTTTTATACACGCGTTTTTATACACACGGTTTTATACACATATGTTTTTATACAAGGTTTTATACATATGTTTTTATAAACACATTTTTATACACACGTTTTTATACACACATTTTTTACATTGTTTTATACACATATTTTTATACACGGTTTTATACACACATATTTATACACACATTTTTATACACAAATTTCTATACACAGTTTTATACATACATTTTTATACACACGTTATACACACATTCATACTCACATTTATACACACATTTTTATACACGTTTTTATACACATTTTTATACACACATGTTTTGTTGGTCCCTGTGAATGTGATATTAGATTTATCAAGTTAAACTAATCATATTTCACGGCAACAAAGTGAGTTTTGAACATTTATATATATATATATATATATATATATATATATATATATATATATATATATATAATGTGAGGTTCTTTTCAGAACCAAACAAATAGCGAGAACTGCGAGAACCAATCTTAACCGTTAAATAAATGATCAACGGATAAAAATAAATGTGGCATAAGTGTAATAAAATCAAAAATCAAATAATAAAATTTAAATGCATGGGTGGTGGTATAATTGGATTTATCGTAAATACTTTGAAAACCGTCCCAAACTTAATAGGTTGAATATGTGTAGGTAAAACAAAAAAGAAAGGGTGGGGGCCCATCAAATTGTAGCGCCTTTTCATTTTCTATCTGTTTCCATTGTTAATAACTGGTTGTGATATGATTGATTCACGCCGTTATTCTTATTAAATTAATTGTTTATTTTTTTCTTTTTCTTTGGTTATGCGTAAAACGATATGTGAAGGTATGATTTTATTGTTTTATGTTTAAGATTTGGTTGATGCGGGTAAACAAATTGTAAGGTCTGAGTTCATATGCGTTAAACAAATTGTATTACTGGAATTTAATCTTATCAAATTGGTCAATTTTGTTTTATGGGATTAATTGGGAAGTCGATTTGCAAGTTTATACTTACGCATCATGACAGTACCATGAACATTTTTTTTGTAGGGGTTGAACAAGATAATCAATAAAAGAGCTTACTGATGAAGCAAAACCCGTAGACACGCGTGCACTAGTGATAGGCATGCTTGAGAAAGAGTGAACTCGCTGAATGCACATGTATATCCCACAATGAAACTTGAGGTCATACTTAAAAGCAATGAATCACGTCCCTATGCTCCCTATTGGTAATACATGCTTAAAAAGTCATTTTGGTTATGAAGTTTAAAAATGTTAATCCACATTTGTTAGTTTACGCGCAGATTTTAGTTTATTTTTTATCTTTTTGTAAATCTAACTAGGTATCGCGATGGGTCTCTGATATCAAATATACCATTCTCGAATCGTTAAAAAAATTGTTATTTGGAGATGCTTTTTGGATCAGGTTATTGGTATAACACATGTGGGATGAACACGAACAAGTTATGATGCAAATACATGTGAATTTCAATAATAATTACTGAACTAAATATGATTTTTAATGACTACCAACGTGTGCAAATGGCATGTGTACTAAACTTGAAGTATATGTCGAAGAAGATGCATATATACATTTGTCGCACCCGAAGTTCATGTTTAACGACTACGCCAAGTGTCCAGATGTGCACACATTGGAAAAGTGTGCAGACGTGACCACATTGGTAAAAAACTGTAGGCTGTAGTTGGCAAACATCTCAACTTAGAATGTATGAAGCTAATAAAGAAATGAACAAGATTGCAGATGTACATACATCAAACTAAAAGTTTGTGATGAATGAGCATGCACATGTGTCTCAATGAATATCATATGTTACCCACTTCCGAATTGACTTGAAGTTCATACTATAATAGAATTGTTAATGTGAATTATATAAACTCAAGTTTTCCACATAAAGCTAGTGATTTTCAATGTGCATGTTGTTCGATTTTAAAAGAGTTACAGTTAGAATCCTTTAAATTTCACCACCATCTTCACATGAACCAACTTCTCCTCATCACTTGAACCCCTTGCTTGACAACATTTCGGATGTTCCTCCTAGACCTCTAAATCCTCAACCACTTCAAAGTCATCCTTCCTTGGATATCACACTTTCTTTGTCCCCAATCACTCCTCTTGATCACATTCATGACACTCCATCACCACCATCTCAACCACAACCTCAACCACCTATCATGGGTCATCCTCTTTTCTACAACTATCATGACTATCATGGGTCAACTTGCATTTGTTGTTCTCACAACCGAAACCTTTTCTTCACCCTAAGAGATGAGATGAATATCATGTTTGCTCATCTTGAATATCTTCTTACTACCGCAATCACTTCACACTTTCCACCTCCACCTTAAAAATATCTAAATGTTTTCATAAACGTGAAACCCCAAACCTTTTGCTTAAAAAGTCATTCTCTATGAATCATGAATCATTTAAGACTTATGTAGTATTGTTTCTCTTTATCTTGTATTAGTTCTAGTTTTATCTTGCATGAATGTATTAATTGAATGTGCTAATGTATGAGTTTCTTGTTGGTTGAATGAAACTCTTCTTTTGTTAATTTAAATACAATGTGTTAACTTGAAAGATATTTGTCTTGCACTTGTACTTCTAACTTTGTTTTGTAGCAAAACAATTTTCGTAAGATCGATCCCTTGGTGCCCCGAACAAGGGGGAGCATACATCAAGGGGGAGTCTTGATATCGTCGATTTCTTTCTTCCTTCAACAACTCGACGATCATTCTTTTTGAATTCGACAAAAAGGGGGAGAAATGGAACATAACTCATTTAATAATTTGACATCTTTAATTTTATTTAAAATGAGTTTATATTTTGTCATCATCAAAAAGGGGGAGATTGTTAATACAAATAATGCCTAAAAACGTTATTTATATTTTTCGACCTCTCAACGTTTTGATAATAACAAAATGTAAAAACGTTTACAATAAAAATAAACGTTTACAAATTATTAAATGTAAAATTTTATTTCTAAGATTAGTGATCACTTAAGGTATGGACAAACAAATTAATTAAGCATGATTAGTGATCAAGAAAATATTTTTCTCTTAATCCTCACTTTTAATTCTACAAAAGTATTTTCTCAAAAATACATTTACAAAATATTCTCTAATTAAAATAAAATTTTTTATTAAAAACTTAAAATTTGAAATTTAAATTCTCCCCCCAAAACGGAAGTTTCTACATCAGATACAACCTTCCTCACAAAAAGACAAAAAATGGAGCAGAATCTAGGAGGCGGTCCCCTTATATATAAGGGACAGCCGGGACCGCCCCCAGAGAGCCGTTGTGATTCCCTGCCTATAAATACTACTTCATTCCCAGCAGAAAAATATTCCTCTTTGCACGAAATTTTTTAGTCTTTTCTTTCTCTCTCTAAACCTTCTTTCTCTCACTAAAACTCTTGAACTAACATACTTAGATCTTGTTTCAAGTGATCTAATATCTTCTTTTCATCTCTTCCCTCTCATTCAAGTGCAAGAGAAGAACACTCGTATTCG
>BQNB010048687.1:0-42436 GCA_026074375.1 Tanacetum coccineum
ACAACTTTTTTTAAACAAAATTGTACTTTTTAAAATCTTAATTTAATTTTTTTTTAAATAATCGAATTTTTTTTCTTACGGAATTATTTTTAAAGTTAAGAAAATTTTAAAAAATTAAAACATTTTTACAGTTTTCTTCGAAAAAATAAAAACATTTTTTTAAAATTTTAAAAGTTAAAACAATTTTTTTAAGTTAAGAAAAATCTAAAATATAAAAAAAAACAAACCGTTTTCCTTTGAAAAAAATAAAAAAATTCAAAAAATTTTAACGATTTTATACAATTTTACGTTTTAAAAAGTACGAAATATTTTTTAAAAGTTTTACAAAAAAATTCTAAATTTAGTACACGTACCATATGGGTACATTTAAGAAGATGATGGATAGTGTTAGGATGTCACGTAAGCGTTTAGCCTGTTAAACAGGTGGAAAATTCAGTTTACATACCATATTGACACGAAATGCAAAGTTCGTGTATGATATGGGCAATAAATTTAGTACACGTACCATATTGGTACATTTGAGAAATTACGTGGCTATATATAGCCAAAAACCCTTCTTTTATTTCATTTGTTTCATTGTTTTCGTTATTAGTTTGATTTTAATCGTTGCATGTGATGAAATCCGAGGGATCTTGCGTTGTCTTGTTAGATTTTGTTATTGAATGATTGAGCGAGTTGAATATTGAATATAGGCCATTTTAGATGTACTGTGAATGAGTTTTTTGGTCAAAAATGCATTTTGGCGTGTTTCTTAACATATACATTCTGAGCAGAAACTTTGGCGCGGAAAACGAGGCTCGAGATTTTGTAAAATCTGATTTTGGTTTAGAAAATATAGTAGAGGGTATTTTTACGATCGTTTCGGTAATTCGAACGCCCCGTAACTCCTAATAACGAAGAAGTTACGGCGAAAACAAGATTTGAAAGCTTGAAAACTTTCCAAACAGCTATTGTAATTATTTAGTTGCTGGCAGATTCAAAAACGTCCGATTTGAGCACTTTCGAATCCGTTTCGGCCTTCCGGCGAAGCACGAAAATTGCTCGGAATGACGTTTTATTTTGCCGCGAGGCTTGCTAGTTTTAAAATCGAGTAATAACAAGTCAAACCCCAAGGTCAAATTCTGCACTTTTATTAAAAATGTCATAAGTTCCTGCAAAAACTTGCAGGGGCATTTTGGTCATTTTCTGTCTAGTTTCGGGTCTCGGCTAAAATTAAAAAGTTGTCCGGAATGTCGTTTTGCATAAAATCTCTTTAGAGTCCGAGTCGTGAAAATGTGATATAACGGGTCGTTTTGAGCGGGTCAGATCTAGTAACAATATATACATAAAGTCAAAGTCAAATAAAGTCTAACGTTGAGTCTATGTTCAACATTCTTACACTCCGAGAAGGTTGCTACGGATGCACTTGTGATCTATTGATGGTCATTCTGTTGCGTCATCAGTCCCAAGATATGAAAGCTCAAGTGAGTGATATTGTTGCCATTCTTCCTTCTATTTCAGGATGTTACTATCTTTTGATGAAGAAAAGAATACTGCTGATTGGGATACTGTTTGAGTGTCCCTTGTTTGCGATTGTAGGGGCTTTCTCTAATAGCACTATGTTGCATTGGTTTTGATTAAACTTACCTTGGAGGTTTTGGTGATATTGTGTCGTCAAGCTGCTATAGGTGGTGTCAATCTTGGAAGTTGGAGCTTTGTATGATCTCGAGATCTAGAGCATCCATTAAGGTCTAAGTTGAAAGCACGAGCATCATTCTGATCTTATAGTTTGCTTGTTATTTCTTTCAATTTAGTATGGTAGTCATAAGAGTGGTTTTGTCATTCTTATGTTAGTTATCGCACAGTTGTGTGCATGATTGTTGCACTATTTAAGTGCATTGTGTTGCCCATGAAACGGTTTGGATATAGGATTTCAACCGATATCCCATTGTACTTTCAACGCTTTTTTTGGGTAATTAATAAATTTTTACCCGGGGTTGAGATCCCTTACCTAAAAAAAATTTACACAATAAATGGGGTTAAACTAAAAACATTGTTTTGAAAAATTAAATGAGATTACTATTCTTGTTACTTATAAGGAAAGTAATGAAGCTGATGGTGTCTTTGGTGATACATCAAAGGCAACAAACTTTTCGCTTGATTCGGATAGTGAGGTGGAGGAGATATAATCATGGAAAAGCCGAAACAAAAGGGGGCAAGCACTCTCATTAATGAAGTTTCCAATGATTAGTATTGCCTCATGGAATATACGAGGTCTGAACCGAACCCCCAAACAATCCGAGGTTCGTCATGTTGTATATGAAAACCAATTAAGCGTGTGTGTTATCCTTGAATCGTATGTGGATGTTTCTGTCCTATCTAAAGTCTGCTCCAAAGTGTTTTGATCGTGGGATTGGACATCTAATGCAAACTTGTGTAACAAAGGGTGCCGGATTATTCTAGGTGGGACATGAACGTTTGAATATAATGGTGCCTTGTCAAACGAGTCAAGCCATGCATGTAAAGGTCCTAAACATAGCTGATAATGATTCCATCTTTTGTTCCTTTATCTATGCAGGTAACCTTCCGTCTGAACGCAAGCATTTATGAGCTGATTTGGAGATTTATAAAAACGTCGTTTGTGGCTTCCCATAGATTCTCATTGGAGATTTTAATGTCGCGTTAAACACTGAGGATTACTTTTCTGGCCCGTCGTGTATGAATGCAGCCATGAATGACTTCAAAGCATGTGTTAACAAGATTGATGTGATGGACATTAACTCGACAGGTTTACATTACACGTGGAACCAAAAACCTAGGAGTGGTGGAGGTGTTTTAAAGAAGCTTGATCGGATCATGAGGAATTTGAAGTTTGTTGATACTTTTCCCAGAGCGTATGGTATCTTTTCAAACCAGTACAGAATTTCGACCACGTCCCCTGCGGGGGCTCTAAAATCCCAACACTTTGCACTAATAAGCCGAAACCATTCAAATTCTTCAATTTCTTGACGTATAAGAGCAAGTTTAATGATATAGTTGCGGAACAGTGGCTTATGAGTGTGGATGGATACTCGATGTACCGTGTTGTCACTAAAATGAAAGCCCTCAAAAAACCTCTACGGAAGCTGTTACAATCCCATGGTAATCTTGATCGTGTGAACTCATTGAGAACTAAATTAGATGAGGTTCAAAAAGCCTTGGACCGAAATCCACTTGACACTAACCTCCGTGATTAAGAAGCCGCTTATGTGAATGCATTTAATGAAGCAAAGATTGATGAAGAACGGTTTCTGAAACAAAAAGCCAAGATTGAATGGCTTGATGTGGGTGACTCCAATTCCTCTTATTTCCATAAATCTGTGAAATGCAAGAACCAACGGAGCCATATCGATAGCATTAGAGATAATGAGGACAATGAAGTCACAGGCACTCTTGTAGCTGATTGCTTTGTAAAGCATTACCACCAGTTTCTTGGAGTTAGTGTGGAATGTGATGACTTGAATACTGTGGACCTGTTCCCTAAATGCATCACTAGTGAAACTAGTATGAATATGGTTCGTAATATCATAAATAAAGAGATTAAAACAGCCATGTTTAACATTGGAGATGATCGTGCTCCTGGTCCGGATGGTTTTACCTCGGCATTTTTCAAGAAGAGTTGGAATATTGTTGGAAATGATGTTTGTAGTGCCGTGCGGGAGTTCTTTGATAACGGGCAGCTGCTTAATGAAGTGAATCATACCTTTCTTGCGCTTATCCCTAAAGTTTCTACTCCACTTAAGGTTACGGATTACCGTCCTATTTCGTGCTGCAACGTGCTATACAAATGTATTAGTAAAATCATTACTAATAGAATTATTGACGGGTTGAAAGAGATAGTTAGCGAGAATCAATCGACTTTTATCCCGGGACACAGAATCTCGGATAACATTCTCATCACGCAGGAACTCATGCACAACTATCATAGAAACCGTGGACCTCCTAGGTGTGCGTTCAAGGTTGATATTCAAAAAGCATGCGATACGGTGGATTAGAAGTTTCTTGATTATATTCTTAGATGTTATGGTTTTCATCATAAGATGGTCAAGTGGATCATGACTTGTGTTACGACTAGGTTGTCAGACTCTTTCCGATATCATAACCGATGTGAAGATCTTCAACTTGTGAACGTGTGTTTTGCGGATGATCTATTCATATTTACTCGAGGTGATGTGGATTCGGCTCGACTGATTATAGAGGCTTTAGGAGAATTTCAAAAATGTTCAGGTCTTGTTCCTAGCATCCCGAAAAGCAAGGTATACTTTTGTAACGTCCGGAATCAAATTAAAACGGAAACTCTTGGTATTATGCCTTTTACCCAAGGTGAGCTTCCGGTTAAATACCTTGGGGTTCCCCTCATCTCGTCTAGACTCCTTAATAGAGATTGTAAAATCCTTGTCGAGAAAGTTGCTAACAAAATTGGGGATTGGAAGAATAAGTCCCTATCCTACGTGGGAAGGCTTCAATTATGTAGGTCGGTTCTATCCTCTATGCATGTTTATTGGGCTGCCGTCCTTGTTATTCCTATTGGCATTATACATGATATTGAACAGTTCATGAGAGGTTTTTTATGGTGTAATGGTGATCTTAAAAGAGGTAAAGCTAAGGTGGCATGGGAGGATATTTGTCTCCCCAAAAGCGAAGGAGGGCTTGGTATTCGTAGCCTTGAAATTTTCAACATTGCGCTTATGACAATCCATATATGAAATATTGTTACTAATAAAGATTCGCTATGGGTGAAGTGGGTGCATATGTATAAACTTAAGGGCCGCACGATTTGGGATATTCCGGTGAGGGCGGATATGAGTTGGGGATGGCGAAAACTTCTTCAAATCCGGGAAGTAGTTAAACCGTTCTTTTGGAAGATCTTGGGTAATGGTAAGTCTACATCGCTTTGGTTCAATCGCTGGAATGTTCAAAGTCCGTTGATACAGTACATTACCCCTAGAGAAATTACACATGAAGGGTACAACTTGAAAACATGTGTTGCTGATATGGTAACGAATGAGGGCTGGAAGTGGCCACATGCGTGGCTCCTCAAAGCTCCTAACATCAATCTGATCCTGGTTCCAAACCTTGTGGATGATAGGCTGGATGAAACTCAATGGCGTGATACAAATGGGGTTTTTTCTTCGTTTTCTGTGCGTAATGCATGGGAGGCCTTGAGACCATGGGGTATTGAAGTCTCATGGTGGAAAGTTGTATGGTTTTCTCATAATATACCTCGACACTCGTTCCACATGTGGCTCGTCATGAGAAATAGCTTAAAGACGCATGATCGAATCAGACAATGGGATGTTGGGCCTAATGTTGATATCATTTCGCTCAGATGTAAGTTTTGTGACTCGCAACCGGATACACATGCTCACCTATTTTTTGAATGTAGATATTCAGCGCGGGTTTGGATGATGATAAGGTCGCTAGCTGGAATGGACACTATTCTGCCTATTTTACAGAATATCATCGCGTATTTGCAGCCTATGGCACATCAAAGAAATATTAGAAGTGTCATTGGTCGTTTACTTGTAGCTGCTGCCTCGTATTGCATTTGGATGGAGAGAAACTGTCGTACATTTAAGAACGTTAGACGCACTCCGGAAGAGGTTCGTGATAGCATTATTACTATTGTGCGTCTAAAGCTCCTGACATGTCGTTTCAAGAATACCACTATGGTTAATGAGCTTCTTGCACGTTGGAAGATGCCGAGGAACTTCAGGTTGTATGGCTGATTTTGGAGCTTTGTACATTTCCCATGATCAAAGTCATCAATAAGTATGTGTGGCTGATTGATATCAAGGCTTGGAAATTATTAAGATCAAATTGGGTAGTGTCTTGAGTTTTATTGGTTTTTTCGTGTAATTGTAAAAGAGGCATGTCTCTTTTTGAGGTGTTAGGAGTTCAAGCGTTTGGATTGAGGTAAATGTGGCATGTCAGCCACATTCCATTGTACTTAATTTGCTCTTGTGATTAATACTAATTTACCAGGGTAACCCTTTACCCAAAAAAAAAATTATACCTACTTTGGTCGGGCAAATTTTTTTTTTTTGGTAAAGGGGACAACAACCCCGGTAAATTATATTACACCAAAAAAGTCAATGAAGTACAATGGAATATGACCGAGTGCCACATTAACCTCAAGCTAACCAGATTGAACAACCCCTACTCATATGACATGCCATATGAGATCTAACTACCATTACATACCCAATTACACCAATAGGAAAGAACCATCTAATAGTACATAAGCAGAAAAACATGGTTACTTTAACATAGACACAGGTAACTCCCAAAGACGCGAAAACAGAACCGCATCCTTAGACTTCTTGAAACGACAAGAAAGAAGCTTCAAACGAACGGAGGACATACCACTTCCTGAACTGATCTCTTCGAGTGCTTGAAAAGCCAAAAATTATGCTCTTGCCATACAAAATAAGCAGCAGCAAGAGTAAGCTTCCCAATACAGCTCTTAAAGGACTTCCGCTTTGCAATAGGCATAAGGATTGAAATAATGGAGTCAAGAGAAGAACCTGAACCCATAAGACCTGCGAATTGCTTAATACGACTCCAAATCTAAAAAGAGAATGAGCAATCAAAGAATAAGTGCTCGTGAGAGTCCGGTTGTTTCTCACAAAGAGGACACACATTCATGAGACCAGCAGCAACATCCCAAGAGCTCAAAGTGTTGCGTTTTCAATCTTTTCTTCATAATAAGCCACATATTAACAGCATGCCTAGGAATGCAAGATGAAAACCACACCAAATCATACCATGGCACCTCAATATCTCTAGGCCGAATAGTGTCCCACACATGCTGAACCGAGAACGGAGTATAAGAACCATCACTTTTGCGCCATTCCAACACATCAGATTTAACATCATTAAGAACCGCAATGTCACGAACAGAAATGATATTATACAAAGGGCTAGAATTACACCACATATCGAACCACATAGAAACCTTAGAGCCGTCATTTTTTTTTGGTAAAGGGGACAACAACCCCGGTAAATTATATTACACCAAAAAAGTCAATGAAGTACAATGGAATGTGACCGAGTGCCACATTAACCTCAAGCTAACCAGCTTGAACAGCCCCTACTCATATGACATGCCATATGAGATCTAACTACCATTACATACCCAATTACACCAATAGGAAAGAACCATCTAATAGTACATAAGCAGAAAAACATGGTTACTTTAACATAGACACAGGTAACTCCCAAAGACGCGAAAACAGAACCGCATCCTTAGACTTCTTGAAACGACAAGAAAGAAGCTTCAAACGAACGGAGGACATAATACAATCCACCACTTCCTGAACTGATCTCTTCGAGTGCTTGAACAGCCGAAAATTACGCTCTTGCCACACAAAATAAGCAGCAGCCGCAAGAGTAAGCTTCCCAATACAGCTCTTAAAGGACTTCCGCTTTGCAATAGGCATAAGGATTGAAACAATGGAGTCAAGAGAAGAACCTGAACCCATAAGACCTGCGAATTGCTTAATACGACTCCAAATCTGAAAAGAGAAGGAGCAATCAAAGAATAAGTGCTCGTGAGAGTCCGGTTGTGTCTCACAAAGAGGACACACATTCATGAGACCAGCAGCAACATCCCAAGAGCTCAAAGTGTCTTGCGTTTTCAATCTTTTCTTCATAATAAGCCACATATTAACAGCATGCCTAGGAATGCAAGATGAAAACCACACTAAATCATACCACGGCACCTCAATATCTCTAGGCCGAATAGTGTCCCACACACGCTGAACCGAGAACAGAGTATAAGAACCATCACTTTTGCGCCATTCCAACACATCAGATTTAGCATCATTAAGAACCGGAACCGGAATAGAGTTTAAAATAGGATATTTTACTAGCCAATCATTCGGCCAACTCCACAAACCTCCATGAATGCACTCAGGAACCTTCGATGCAAGGCTAAAACCAGCCCTAGCAATGTCACGAGTAGAAATGATGTTATACAAAGGGCTAGAATTACACCACATATCGAACCACATAGAAACCTTAGAGCCTTCACCAATAGATGACCAAATGAAATCCCGAATCATAGGTCGGAGCTTTAGAAGTTTTCTCCAACCCCAAGACATCTTACCTCTATAAGGAATTTCCCAAAAACTTCGATTCCTAAGCTTATAAACATGTATCCACTTCACCCACAAAGACTCCTTTAAAGAGAGGAGCTTCCAAATATGCGACACCATAAGAGCCTTATTAAAGTGATCAAGCCGACGAATACCAAGGCCACCTTCCTTTTTAGGAAGACAAACTACCTCCCACGCGACCTTTGCTTTACCCCTACTCATGCTACCTTGACACCACAAAAAACCACGCATGATTTGTTCAATATCAAGCAGCACACGAGAAGGAAGAACAAAGACCGAAGCCCAAAAGACATTAAGAGAACCCAAAACAGATTGGATAAGTTGAAGCCTTCCCGCGACCGACAAAGACTTATTCTTCCAATCATTAACACGATTCTGAACCTTATCAATAAGCTCCTTGCAATCCCTAAAAATCAAACGCGAAGAAACCAAAGGAACACCAAGATACTTCACCGGAAGACGGTCTTCCTCAAAAGGAAGAACATGAAGAATAGCTAACTTGGTATGATTGATAACGTTGCAGAAATAGGCCTTGCTTTTTGGCATACTCGGGTATAAACCCGAAGCATCCTTAAAATCATCCAACGCCTCCTTAATGATACTAGCAGAATTAACATCACCATGCGCAAAAAGGAACAAATCATCCGCAAAGCACAAATTAATCAACTCCAATTCCGAGCAGTAGCAATGATAAGTAAAATTAGATGAGTCACGAACCCTTCTATGAAGCATGAGAGTAAAAACCTTCGCATAAAAGAGTAAAACAAAATAAGGAGAAAAGTGGGTCACCTTGACGAAGAACCCCGTTCCCTTTAAAAAAAAAGCATGAGAACCCATAAATGCTGATGGAGAATGAACGTAGTAGAAACACCCTCCTATAATCCCGATATCACCGGATCATGAATCTAAAACCAATAAGAGCTACCCGTAAGAACTCCCAATCAACCGTATCATACGCTTTCTGGATATCAACTTTAAAAGCACATCTCGGCACTCCACGATCCAAATGGTAGTTATGCATGATCTCTTGGGTAAGTAAAATATTGTCCGAGATACTACGCCCCGGAACAAACGCTGATTGGTTCGGACTAATCAACCTCTTTAAGCTATCTTTTAATCGGTTAGCAATAATCTTGCTAATACACTTAAACAACACATTACAACACGAGATTGGCCTATAATCATTCACACGAGCAGGGGCATTAACTTTAGGGATCAGCGCTAAAATAGTGTGATTTAGCTCCTTAAGCAATCGACCATTCGTAAAGAACTCACAAACCGCCTTAGTAATATCCGAACCAATAATATCCCATGTGTCCTTAAAGAAATAGCCGTAAAACCATCCGGTCTCGGAGAATTTATCATACCCATAGAAAAACATATGCTGATTTCACTTCTTGGCTGCAAACAACACAACCATATCTAAAAGCCTCATTGAACGGGGATGGGGGGAAACGAGTATAAAGGACATGTTATAGGGATGTCGAAACTACATAATAAAACAGACTACACCTGATTCAGTCCAAGAAAAAACCTCATAATGAGTATAAAAGCATTAAGCAACATCGTCATTCTGAAAACAAGCCCCCATTTGATATCCTTAACAAATCAATTTCTACTATGGCTCAACTCGATTTTAACCATTATAGGGAAGTAAGCTGTAAATGAGTCCCCTTCTTTTAACCATTAATCTTTCGCCTATGCTTAAGAAACTTCTCTTAAAAAGAACACCTCATTAAACGCAAAACACCAGCTGCGTTGCAGATCCTCTTCACGAATGCTAACATTACCCGGATCATTATCAAGATCAGTTTGCAATTTATCCAAGTTCTCTCGAAGACGAATAACATTAGCATGAAGATTGCCTTTGTCATACATCAATTTCCGAATAGGCTTTTTAAGGCCTTTAAGCTTCTTAACCACTCGGAACATATCAAAACCAGAAACATGAGAAGACCACCCTTCACGCACCACGTCTTTAAACCTTTTATCAAGAATAGAAACATTAAAGAATTTAAAAGGCTTCGGCTTGACCTTCACAAGAGATGGAATGGAAAGAACCGAGGGAGAGTGATCAGAAATCCTATAAGGCTTGAAAATAGCATGAGCTCCCACAAAACAATCCTGGAATTCAAGATTAGCTAGGACGCGATCAATCTTCCTAAGAATACCATCCTTACCTTTAGGTTTCAGGTTTCCAAGTGAAATGCAAACCCGTTCTTTGAACATCCATTACTTCCATAGTCTCAACACACTCTTTAAACTCACGCATGGTGATATCTAAAGTCGAAGGACCTATAGAAGTATCATCCACATAAAGAGAAGCGTTAAAATCACCAAGAAGACACCACGGCCTGTTGTTAATGTAGTGTTATGCAAACAAGACCGTGTCCATAGCGGACCTATGGATATAGTAATTATGAGATATACAAAGAACAAAAGAGCTCATTCCGATCGGCTTTAATCCAAACACGAGTATGAATAACTTGAGGATCTTGATGTGTAACACTAACATCCACATCATCATGGTTCTAACCAACAATAATGCGCGTGCCTTTAAGACAAGACGACACATTAGAGACCCCCCTTCCAATGCTTAAAAACAGCATACTAATCTATCAAAGGTACGAGTTCGCCACATGAGATTCAAGATAGCGCACAACCGAGGAGTTATTTTCCATAATATACTTGACAGAATCTCAGATTGTTTAGGGAGAGATTCCCATTCCCTAATATTCCAAGAACCATCACATTATCATGGAGGAAACACCATCAAGTAAGAGCTTGCCTCCTGATCATTGCCTAAGACTCTGAAGAAACTTATTTCGTACCCTCTTCCATAGTAATGTACTCAGCCACAATCCTCGCTGTCACATATCATTCACAAACATGGAAAGCGTTGTTATTCGTCCCCCCATTATCTTCGTCCCATGTCCTGGAATCATCCTCCTCTAAAGCACTAAACGAATTAGAAGTAGTAACCTTGATATTCGCTTCAATCCATACTTGGCCCATGTGTTTTTAACATAGTTCTCCACAAGTGGAAAAGCTAAACGATCACCAATAAAATAGCCATAGAGAGTATTAATGAACCTGGCATTGACAGCCTCAACGGCCTCAATTGGTATAGTCACAGCTGCGCCATTCCCACTAAGCTCATTACGCACTCCTTAATCCTTAACCCGCCTTTTTCCCACAGGCTGTTCATCACAACAGACGCAAAAGAATGCTTCTCCTTCGCCAGAATGGGTCTTTCCTCTAGTAATATGTGGTATATCACCCAAAGATGCCTCATTAACAGCAGCAACTTTATCATTCAAAGGCTTTGTAAACGTGACACTACGCATAGGCATCCTTAAGTTACCCTCAATATTACAAACTTTGGACACCAAACCCGTACCACTAGTAGATGACGACTTTAGCACAGACTTAAGAACACCAGTAGACTCCATCTCTCATTAACAAAACAAACAACAATGCACCAACAGCCTAAAACAAACGACCAAACAGAATGCACCAAATGAAACCCTAAAAAGATCGACCAATCAGAATGCACCAAACGAAACCCTAAATAGTTAGGGTTTTAAATCGCCCAATCAGATTCGTCCTTTATGTCTCCATGATCGCAACCAGCATAAATATATAGAAAAAGCACCGACACCAAGAAAACCGACACAAAAAACCCTAATAATGCGATCTGATCAGCCTTAATAAATCAATCAATCTAACCCTAATGACTACGTCGAAGTAAATAAAGAGCGATTAAAGGACAACTCCGAAGCTAACAAACCCTAATCTCCTAATCAAATGAATGGTAATTCAAAGAATAGAGAAACGATTTGAAAAATCAAAACCCTAAACCACTAAATCACGTCGAAAATGATATAGGAAAGAAATATTAAATCAGCCAAAGAAAAATCAATAATAATCAAACGTTATTCACTGAATGGTAATCAAACAGGATGAGAAAAATTGATCAAGCAAAAGGAGGCTGGAAATCGCCATTATTGAGAGTCGCCAAAGGTTTCTTGTTTTGGGTTGGTCGGGCAAATTATACGTACTTATTTTGGGCGATTTTTTTGGTAAAGGGTTTCCCTGGTAAAATGTATTACACCAAAAAAAAGTTGAAGTACAAAAGGTGTAGGTGAAGTCCTACAACCCAGCCCGTTACATGGGCAAACAAAATGAGATTGACAGGCCAATCTCAATAAGACCACGCAACAAAAAATGCGACTAACCAAAACACAACATAAGAAGACACACCTATCTTATGCTAACCAAACAAGACAATTTATACAACCTTTCAGCCGGATATCAAATTGGTCACCTTCTGGAAAAATATGTTCATCCACTTCTTCATCAGACTCGAGATCTTCATTCTAAGTATCTATGGAGCTAAATGCTCCACATTCAGCCCCAACATCCATATTAGCATCATCCGTATCATCTCTAGTAAAATAGTGAATCTTCGGTTGTGGAGAAAAAACTAAATTTTTCTTCACCCTAGTAGATCTAACATTTGGGTCTTTAACCCCCTTACAAGAAATAAGCGGCTGACGACCATTAATATCATCCTCGCTCAAGGTATTTAAAGCCTCAAAAGGATTCAAATTAGACTTCAAAGAATCGGATTTACCTTTGGCAGCTTGCGAGGCCTGTTTAGGCCGATAATCAGTAGGCTGTGGCTTGTTAAACCGAAAAGCATTAGGTTTTGGCTTAGGAGCACCATCACCACCACTATTTCTCGTTTTAGCTTGTTGATCAACCTTTCTTCCCTTTTTCTTCTTCCTTTTTACCTCAGTAAAACCATCATAATGATCCACCTTTGTTGTCGCATTAGTAACCGGTTTACTCACATTTTTAGGACAAGTGTCGTGTGAGTGACCAAAGATTTTACTATCCGTACAATGAGGCGGCTTCCACTCATATTCCACGCCTATTACTTCCCTTGTATAACCATCCCCTTCCTCATTAGGGATGGGCGATTTATACTCACTTCTTTGGGCGATTTATACGCAGTGATGTGGGCGATTTATACACTTTTGAGATCCGATTCATGCCGAAATTAGAGACGATTTATACCCTAATTTCGCCAAGAACCAAACTTAAACACCTTCCACAACAGCAAAGCAAACACAACACTTAATGCTAAAATGATCATTAAATATTCACTAAAACGTCAAAACGGCTATGGAATTTGGACTTTAATGTCAAGTGATCACGGAGTTGATTTGGTATCCCTTATTTGAGATTGAAGTTGGTTTCACAAAGGCGTCTACTTATTTCATCATCTAGACTTCTTTCTACTTTCTACCTCTTTTCTTAAAACCCCTCTATCGATTGATGACTTACTTGAACTTATAAAGCTTATGATTGAGACTTGGATTATCTAGTTTCTAGTAGTCGGGGTGGTTGGTTAAATACCTAGTTAACTATCACTTAAAGGAGTTACGTTGTAGTACTCAGTGTCACACGCAGATGTCGATGTGGATAATTTCAAGAGGTGTTGTACTTTTCATATACTTTGTGATTGGAGTATAGAGTACTTAGAGGCTTTCTTCTGCACCGTTCTTCAATCAACAATAGTGCAAGCTTAAGTAACAAATTTAGGGGATTTTACTTCATTTTCAAGTTTGGTATATCGGGTTTACTTCACCAAGTGGTCACAGCAATAGCCGACAGAATACGAGGTTGGTAAGTTAGCCAAAGAGTTTAAAAGTTGATATGTGATCAGCAATTCTAACGGGATATTTGAAGCTACAAAACGTCAATGGTACTTCACAGTCTAAGCAAAATATTTTAAAATCCTTTAATGTCATTCATAATTTTTCAAGATGTTTGCTTAAGACAAGAACTTCTCGAGTATATGGTCGTACACGTCAATGATACTTCTAAGAGTTCGAAACCATCATGGGGGAATACGTGTACTTTGATACTTTGATGTAATCAGGTCAACTTCCAGGGGAAGTAGTATATACTACTTTACTTAGTATGGTTTGTGAAGTATTCTCTTATAACTTAGTATAGAGCTGTGTGAAGCTACTTCCTACATATGTGAGAAGATTTGTTAGCTGATCTCTGCATGATTTCTTCCCTCAAACAGATTATAACACAAGACCGAATCATCATGATACAAACATAAAGATTCAGTATATACGTTCCGCGATGTAGGAGAAGATGTCACACATGATGTGAAGATGAATCCTTTAAGTGGACTAACACTTGCCTCACAACTCTGGATTCTATCTTGACTTAGCTCGGCGTGTAGACAAATCTATACTTCAGCACTATACTGGATGAAGATAAAAGTGGCATTTCCCAGATCTTAATTGATTCTTGAGTGCTACTTTTCAACTTCCGAGAGCCACAAAAGTGATATAAGTGTGTACTTCAGGATATTTCGATGATACTTCTTTACCACAAATTCCGTTTGTGCACTTTAAATGTCATGTTAGCTAAAATTGAATGAGCTATAACAATGTTTTAGAATCTGCTCAAAGATACGGAGATGCTCTGCGTTTGGGGGGAGCTGACTTCCGAAACTAATTGCCAAAACGAAGATCTGGAAGAAAGCTTCTTTCAAGACATGCTACACATTGAATTTGGAGGAGGGGGTGGAACGTTTTTAACTCCAATTAATGCATACCTACAATGGATCTAGATTGAAAGTTAAAGTCAAAGAAAGAATCCAAGCTGGAGTACACAAGTATCAAACAAGAAGTCACAAAGGTCATCTTCAGCACTACAGACAAAGCACTTTCTTGAAATTTATTTATAGTTTGTAAAGAGCTTCTACTTAATATCAACATTTGTAAGTATAATGTCCCTATGTCACATATACTTGGGGATAAGATAGTCTTAGCCTTCCAAAAAAATATGCGACTTATATGGAATTACATTCAGATATTAGAAACGGACGTGACACGTAGAGCGGACTCAATCTATAGTCAAGTTCGGACTCTAAGTTTATGTTTCACACCACCTATAGACCCCTCCATACTTCCATGGAGGGGTGAGGATAATTATTTATATTTCATAAAGTGTGTGTTTCTCTCTCTAGAAAACACACACATCTTTCCCTCTCTACTTTTGTCTCTTAATAATATGGCAACTTATTTCTTTTATCCTCCTCGACCTCTGGATCATGTGTTTTAGGATAGAATCTTTACGGGTAACATATAACCCTAATTCCACATTCACCAGCCACCACATAGCCTACTTCCTTATATCTCTATCTCTTTATCTAATAGTCAAACCCTACAAAAATATTCCAATCTAAATCAAAGCTTACAACCACAAGTCCTTTAGTGACAAACAATCTTATCTTAAATCTGTTATTAATCGAATACAACGAAACATGCTCAACGACTTAACACGACATCAAGATCTCTCAAAGGAGGTCTCGGGTAGGTTGTATATTTTGTTTTGTTTTCGTGCATTACATATCGAAACAAAGAAAGATCATAACATGATTATTATTAGTCTTCCTTTATTTTCGTATATCAAAGTGGGGTTTAAATCTTGACAAATCTACGATGCTTTCTTTTTTGTATGTTTGATCTTTTAAAGGTCATATCTTGAATGTAAAACACGAATGAAAAGAAGCTGAGATCTTTTAAAATTTATTTCTGAGTCTTGTTGTTTGGAGAAGGGATTTAATGTAGTTATGGTTGTGTGTTGAGGAGGATGGGATTGGGTTAGTTATTGGATTTGTTTGTGTTTAAGGTTATGGTTATAATCTGTTCTTCTTCACCTTCTTTTTCTTTTTCTTTTGGCTTTGACTCGGTCATTACTGATTTGACTTAGTGAGTTAGCTCAGTATGTAGTTAAACCGCAAAAGTGGTAAACCACAAAAGAGGTAAACCTCTAAATCGCTTATTTTTGCGAAATAGGTTAAATTATAGGTCTGCTTGTTGTTTAAACAGGTTAAACCGCAACAAATGAAGCTCTTAAATCGCTTAAGTTATATCACTTGATTCTTATTTCGCATAATAGATAAATCGCACAACCTGTCTAAACCGCAGAAGTTTAAACCGCATAATCCATAACCATTTAAACCGCAATACCCAAAATAAATCGTCCTTATGTCCATTTCCTTAAAACATACAACTTTTGTAACCCACAAAAACTTAACAGATTTGACCTTAAAAACAAATCCAAAACCCACATATTGAGACCAAAAAAAGCATAAGACTATTTGAACTTTTTTAGAGAAAAAAAATACACATGGGACATATTCGAGACGAGATACAACAAAAACACAAACCGACCATCAAAATGACATAAGTGACATACAACGTGACAAGGATTTGAGACACGAGATTCATAAAAACACAAACCGATCCAAGATCAAACCAAGTCTTTGATATCAAGAGCCATGGGATGATTTAGTGGTATTTTTGTGTGTGTTTTTAAAATTTTGTCATGTTTTTTAAACTTTGCGATTTACAAAAATGGTAAAAATCAAGAAATTTGCTTAAAAACCATAAAGGTTTGATTTTATCATTTAAAACGTATTTTGATAAAAAAAAGTTTAAGTAAAATCGGATTAAAAGATGTTTTGAAAGTGATTTTATGTGTTCTAAAGATTTCAATTTTGTGATTTAAGAAAGTTGAAAAATAACTTTTGTGATTTAAGAAAGTTAAGGAATAACTTTTGTGATTTAAAAAAGTTGAGGAATAACTTTTGTGATTTAAGAAAATTAAAGAATAACTTTTGTGATTTAAGAAAGTTGAGGAATAACTTTTGTGATTTAAGAAAGTTGATGAATAACTTTGTGATTTAAGAAAGTAGTTACACAATTAATCTAAACGATCTAACCAATCGTGTGATTAAGCAAGGTTTTGTAACTTAACATTTTGCAAAATACGAACTTGTGAAATATATTCTTGCGATTTGAAACTTGTGATTTATATTGCGGTTTAGATAGATGAAAGAATTTTCCGGTTTAAGATTTTGTGAAATAAAGTTTTGTGAAAAAACTTTTGCAAAATAAAATTTTGCGAAATAATTTTTGCGAAATAAATTTTGTGAAACAAGTTTTGCGAAATAAAATCTTGTGAAATAAGTTTTGCGAAATATATTTTTTGAAGTAAGTTTTGCAAGATAAAGTTTTGTGAAATAAGATTTTGCGATTTAAGTATTCTATCCAAAGTTTTTGCAATATATCATATTTTATGATATAAAGAATTGTCAAATTTTGTGATTTAAGATTCACTTTGTGATTTAAGAACTTTACTTGAGATTAAGATTTGAGACTTCCAAAGATTAAGGCTTAACGGACTAAGAGGACTTTAAACAACACAAGTAAAACACATAATCAATTAATCACTCAAAAAACAACAACAACACAACATAACACTTCCTAATTATTAAAACAAATCATTACTAATATCATTTCCTAACACATCAATTCATCAATGGCTACACTAGCTGAGAATGTTCTTGATGCGAGTGTGGAAAACCGACCACCAATACTCGAGAAAGGCGGTTATTATAGTTGGAAGAGTCGTATACTAACATTGAAGGTAGGGAGAATGGAGAAATGGTACTTGATTTAATCAACAATGGTCCATTTCAATTCAAAGAGATTACTGTTCCGGCAACCGAGACTACAGTAAAGACAAAACAAATGCAAGAATTAAAAGTTCTTACCCTTAAAGAAAAGACAAGAAAAAGTTGTGACATCAATGCAACTAACATCATTCTTCTCGGTTTACCAAGTGATATATACACTCTTGTCAATCAGCATAAGACAGCCAAAGACATATGGAACAGAGTCAAGGAATTAATGAAAGGCATTGAGCTTACAAATCAAGAAAGAGAATCGAAGTTATATGATGAGTTTGATAGATTCACGTCTGAGAAAGGAGAATCGATTAACTCGTATTATTTGAGATATGCTAAGTTAATAAATCATATGAATATCATCAAAATGAAAATGTAACATATTCAAGTAAATACGAAGTTTGTGAATCATCTTCAGCCAGAATGGAGTAGGTTTGTTACAGTAGCTAAGCAAGAAAAGAATCTTCACGAGGTTAACTTTGACCAGTTGTACGCATATCTCAAACATAATGAGAATGATGCAAATGAAGTTTGAATAATGCAACAACGATTTCCAGATCCTCTTGCCTTACTTGCTAACATTTATAATCCACCTCCATCATACAACAGTCAGAAATCACGATACAATCCACAACTATCAAAACGCTCTCAATATCAACCAATCCTTTCACTACCTCAACAACATAACAATGAACCACGAGTTGTTTAACAACAATCACCTACACCGTCAACACAACTTGATTCAGGTTTTGTAGTACCATCATTTCTACCAACTGATGATCCAATAGCCAGTCTCAACAAAGCTATGATATTTCTCAGTACTGCTTTAACTCAAGATTTCCACCAACAAACAACCAACTCAAAACTTCGTCTAATCTAAGAACTCAAGAAACTATTCATGATGGCAGAGTTATTGTTCAGGATATGCAAGGACGACAATCTCAGGGTTATGGAGTTAATACAAGAAAGGGTAAAGCGATAGCAGCATGGGTTGTCAACACTATTATAGATTTGAAGGCCAATCAACCAAGGGTAATCATGTGTTACAATTGCAAGGGTGAAGGTCATATTGCTAAGTAGTGTACTGAAAAGAAGAGGGTGAAAGATTTAGAATGGTTTAAAGAGAAGATACTACTGGCACAAGCTCAAGAAGCAGGAGTTATTTTGCAGGAAGAGCAACAAGATTTTTTGGCTGATGGGTTGGAAGACTTAGATTCAGACTGTGATGATTTTCAGTTACACACAACATCAATCTTCAAGGCAGATCATGCAGATGCATTTGATTCAAATTATGATGACGCACCTACTGCTAGTGCAATCTTCATGGTAAGACTTTCTCCTATAGGTTCAGTCAATAGAGATGTTGTTGGTCCAACTTATGATTCAGACATACTCTCTAAGGTACCACATTACGACACTTATCATGAGACTGACAAGTTTAATTTTGTTGTTCAAGAGACGGAATATTCTAAACACTTAGTTTTCAATAATGACTTATATAATGAACCTACGAGTGACAACAATGTTATCTCTTATGCTGATTATATGAAAACTATTGAGAACGATGTTCATCCTCCTGAACATGATAATGCTATGATACTGTCTCTAATTGAACAAATGCAAAGTCAAGTAGAACGATGCAACATGGTAAATCAAGAGGCTAAAAGTATGAATGAATCATTGACCAGTGAGCTTGAACGATACAAAGAAAAAGTCAAAGTTTAAGAAGAAAGACAAAAGTCTAAACATTTTTTGACAGAAAGAGAAAAACATTTAGATGCTCAAATGCGAGGAATAATTGTTGATCGTTATAAAAAAAGAAGTTTTTCAAAAGGAAATAATTACGCTATAACAATAATTTGAAATATTAGTTGGCATGCATTCTTCTTTGAAAAACAACTTCGAAACTTTAAAAAAGGAGTCATCTGAAAAACAAGATAAGTTCATTGATGAAATCTTGGTTTTGGAAAAGAAAAAGAAGACCCTTGAAAACATTCTTTACAAAACGGGTCAAACTGTTCAGACAATGCATATGTTAACCAAACCTCAAAGATTTTATGTAAATACTCACAAAACAGCTCTTGGTTATCACAATCCTTTGTATCTTCGTCAAGATCATCGAAAACAACCTGTGTTGTATAATGCCAATGTTTTAGCTGAAAAACAAGAACCAATTTCTGTGTGTGATTTTGAAGAAACACTAATACTTGCTAAAGAGATTCGGTTAAAAATGATTAAATGAAATAAAAACAAAAAAAACATAATGATAAACCGATTGATTGTACAAAACTAAATAAAACCAATACCTATAAAAGTTTTTCCAAAACAACTTTCGACAACCAGTATGGTAACAGATTCACTTTAAAAAGCTAAGAATCATCTTGATAAGTTTGATGTGATCAAAGCCAGAACTGTTGTCACTGCTACTAATTAGGGAAATTGAGGGATGAAACACATTATAGATGCTTAGGAAGCAGAAGTCATACCATATGTAACAAATCTTAGAGAATCTTTCAAACTTTTTGAAATGTGTGTTTTAAAGAAGTTGATGAAATGAAAGCGATTTTTAAACAAATGGAAAATGAGGTCGACCAATGTTCTATGGAAAATAAATATTTTGAGATTAAAAAGAAACAACTTTTAATTAACAATGATCGACTCTTAGAAGAAAATATCTCGTGTGATGTCGTGTGTACATTTTTGAGTTCCTTGCGTAGAGTTAATAATTGTGCAAGTTGTAAAAGTCTTGAAATTGATCTTTTAAATCAACAAGAATCAAACAAGTCATTTAACGAGCTATCAAAACGTTTTTCAAAACTTAAGGAATATTGCATTTCTCTTGAACTTACTTTGCAACATGATAAAGAAAAAATGATTTGTGATGAATCTTGGAAAATACATGATGCTTCTTTGATAATAGAAATCAACAACAAATCTTTTGAGATAAATGATTTGAAAGCTCAGTTATAAGAAAAATCAATTGTAGTTAACGAGTTGAAGCAACTGTTAGCTAAATTAAAAGGAAAAAGTCAAGTGACTTCATGTGAAACACAAAATCTTGATTCTAGGATTCATAAACTTGATGACGAGAACGTGTCACTAGCTTTTCAGGTTTCATCTTTAGAAATGGAAAGAGAACACCTTATGTTAGTTTAAAAAAATCTTTATGATTCAATCAAGCAGACACTGGCTCAAAACGAACTTAAAACTGACTCTTTGCAACAAAAACTTAATGATCAGATTTATGAAAACGCTAAGTTAAGAGCACAGTTACAAGCAAAGTTTTCTGAACTACAAAAGAATCAACTAGGTACAAGTGTGAATACTAAGTTTGCAAAACCTTCAACTTTAGGAGATAAACTTTATTCTGTAACTCCGTTTCTAAAAACTCAGTTTATTCCTAAGGTTGTTGAGAAAAATGATTTGTCAAAAACAGTCACTTCACACTTGCATACCAACAAGGTAATTGAGAAATACACAAAGTTCTTGCCCCAGGTCTTCTTAGGATTTTGTCTGAACCAATCAATGCGTACTTTAAGAGAAATAAGGCAATGCATCAATATTACCTAAAAGTCACTAAAGAGTGCATAGAAACACTTCAGGAATTGCTAGAACAAACTAGAGCATTGAAACCTTCAGATCAAAATCTAGATTATGCTTGTAAGTTTGCTCAACGAATTCAAGAACTGTTAGTGTATGTTAGTGCCTCATGCCCTTTTACATAAAATGGGAATGAAAAGCGGGCTCCCACAACAGGTCATAAAAAGAACAATAAGCCTTATGTAGATACATCAGGAGCAAGTAAAACAGTTGAGAATAACACACAAAAGCATGTAGTGAATCAGAACACTCAAAAGACTAATAACACTTTGTTGCCTTCTACAGGTAGAGTAAGCTATACTTATGCTAGCGGATCACAACCTAAGAGCAATACAAGGAATGATAGGATCCAACGACCATCAGGTAGGAGCAAAAAGAATAAAGTAGAAGCCTAACATAGGAAGTTTAAGTCTAGTTCAAATAAGAACAATCATGTTTCAGATTGTAATGCGAATGTTAAGAATGTTGCTTTGTCATTGAATTCTGATAATGTTTGATTTTCATGTAATGAATGTTTGTTTTCTGCAAATCATGATGCTTGTGTTGTTAATTATCTTAAAGATGTGCAAAAATGTAAAAAGGGTAAATCTGTTAAACAAAAAGAAAAGATTCAATAGAAACCAATTAGAAGGGTCTTTACCACTATAGGACATAGATGGATACCAACAAAAAGAACTTTTATCTTGGTAGGAACAAAGTGCCCCCTTACCAAAATCACTCCTGCCACTATAGTGCCTTCAAGGAATATATTCTAAACCATAAGCCTTCCAACTGTAGCACCTACAGAACAGACAAGAATCAGATATTCCAATGCTAAGAATTCCCTTACAAGAGCTCACATAAATTGTTATGGTCACCCATTCAATAAGCATGATTTTGTTCTTGTAAGGAAATCTGAGGTTCTGGAACGATCGTCCTAGAATTTAAGATTTTTAGGTGTAACCTGGGATTACTAACAACATGGAACCCAATCAACAGTTAGGGATCCAGAATTTTGTATATATTTACATTTGTTTCTTTGTTTCTTTTTGTGCAGATTGTAGAAACAGTTCTTTGGTCTTTAGATTCTGATTGTTCCAAACACATGATGGGTCAACGTGATAATCTTATTAACTTCGTCTCCAAGTTCATCGATACAGTCAGATTCGGCAATGATCATATTACAGCAATTATGGGTTACGAAGATTTGCAGATGGGGAATATCCTAATCATAAGGGTACTACATTGAAGGGCTTGGTCATAATCTACTCTCAGTTGGATAATTTTGTGATTCAGATCTTAAAGTAGCATTCAGAAAACACACTAGCTTTATTCATAACCTTGAAGGTGTTGATCTACTATCAGGATCTCATGGGTCTAATATTTACACAATCTCACTGACGGATATGATGAAGTCTTCTTCCATCTGTCTATTTTCTAAAGCCTCAAAAACAAAATCATGATTATGGCATTGTCATTTATCTCATTTGAAGGTCTTGTCAAAGGTTTGCCAAAGTTGAAATGCGTAAAGGATCGCTTATGGGAATTTTTTTATACAACTAAGGAGTCCAAGGCTAGTGGGTTTTTTTCTCTCCCTATGGGGGAGAGAAAACAATGTTTCAAAAAATAGATCTTGGCCGCCATCTAAACACTATACGACCATTCCTAAAATCGTTTCTCTTTGCCTATAATCCTTAGATCGTTCTTTATGATCTGTTTTAAGGGTTTTATGCATCTAGAGTCGTGTTGCCTTCTTGTTTTAGTGGGGTTTGAGCCGATCTTGTAGGGACGTTAAGAGGAAACCCTAATAAAGATGTTGGCCGCCACTCATATTTATTCCGGTCATCTATCTTACCCTTTATTGCTCGATCTGATCTAGGGTGTTTCCAGCTTTTGAATTCGTTTTATTACATGGTGGCCTTGTGGAAGTGCATATTTGGATGTTGTTTTATCAGTGATTTAACCCTAATCAGTGATTCATCCCATCTTGCCTAATCGATCCCTTATTCGTTCTAAGGTTTCGTTGGCTGTTTCAATTGGTTTTTAGGGTTTCGATCCTCTAAACCCTAAACTTTTTCCTACGTGTTCTTTTCCATCTCTTTTTGTTCATTATTCCTAGATCGTTGATTTAGGGTATTGATCAATTAGGGTTTGTGATTTCATTCTGTTTTTAGGGTTTATGTCCATGAATATGTTCGTTACGTGATTAATCCAGTTATTGTTATCATTATCTTTATCAAGAGTTCATCCATGGAAGACGATTATGGTGATGGCTGTTATGGCTTAATTGTTTTGACTGGAATTAATGTGCGTCTTGATCTATTATGGTATTTTTGACTGTAATTAATGTGCGTTTTGACTAGATTTAATGTGCGCCTTGATTGGATTATTTAACTGTTGTTGCTGCTAGTCAACGTGGGATTTAATGCATGGAGGTTATGGATTGGGGGTATTTTAGGGCCTCATTATTGCAGTCAACGGATGGTTATGGAAGTTATGGAACCTTAATTTTAGGGACTCATTATTGTGGTCAACAGATGGTTATGGAAGTTTAATGCAAGGCTGTTACGAATGCTTTATTATTCGTTTCAACAATCTAGTTGTCCTACATGGAAGTTTGGCAATGCCTGCTAACATCTGCGTGTGTTATCTGGATGAGTCCTACAGGGTTGTCTCTTGGTTCGTTTCTATGGAAGTTAGCCGCGAAGGCTATTTGGAAGTTCTTGGAAATAATATGTGCCTAAGGTGGTTTATGCTATAGTTTTGTTTCCGAGATGATGAAGTTTTGGAAGTTATGACGGACGGCGAGGCTCAAGTGAATGATTACCAGAGCAAATGTTGATTTTTGTAATCAATATGATATCCGCATATTAGTCGTGTTAGGAAGTTTTATTGCTTTCTTTGGTTAGTCATAAGATTGGTATGTCTTTCTTGTGTAGGGAGTTAGTTAGTAGCACGTAGTTGCTTGTAAATGTCCATTGTTGGACTAAGATAAGGGACTTCACCCTTATCCTATGTACTTCAACGTTTTTTGGTGTAATATATTTACCGGGGAAACCCCTTACCCAAAAAAAAAGGATCGCTTATGTTCAGCATGTCAAATGGGTAAGAGCAAGAAAGAATCACATAAACCAAAATCTAAGCGAAGCACTAACAAAAGGTCCAAATGCTGCATATGGATCTTTGTGGGCCAATGCGGGTGGAAAGCAAAAACGGGAAGAGGTATATCTTAGTAATCATCGATGATTATTCTCGGTTTACGTGGGTGAACTTTTTGAGAACAAAAGATGACACTCAAGAAGTTATCATCAATTTTTTGAAACAAGCACAAGTGAGTCCTCAAGCAATAGTTAGATATCTTCATACTGACAACGAAACAGAATTACCAATCAGACATTGAGATCATACACGGAAGATGTTGGAATTACTCATGAGACGTTAGTTGCAAGAACTCCACAACAAGACGATGTCGTTGAAAGACGGAATCGGACGTTGGTCAAGGTTGCAAGGACTATGCTTATATTATCTAAATCTTTGTTATTTCTATGGGCTGAAGTTGTAGCTACTGCATTTTATACTCAAAACATATCACTTATCCATACCCAATAAAACAAGACTCCATACGAATTGCTTCGAAACCAAAAACCAGATCTCAAGTTCCTTCACGTTTTTGGTGCACTGTGTTAGCCAACCAACGACCGTGAGGATCTTGGAAAACTGAAACCAAAAGCAGATATTGGAATCTTCATTGGCTATCGCTAACTAAAAAGGCTTACCGAAGCTACAACAAGCAAACTCGGATGATAATGGAAACCATTCATGTACATTTTGATGAACTAACCCAAATGGCTTATGAATAATTCAGTTCAGGACCCGAGCCTTAGTCTTTGACTTCTGGACACATTAGTTCAGGACTTTTACCAAACTAGGCTGCTTCAACATCAGGTAAATCTCCCTCAAAGAATGATTTGGATCTGCTGTTTCAACCAATGTTCGATGAGTACTTCAAACACTTACCAAGAGTTGTATCTACGACTGTTTCCGCAACAACTCTACCACCACAATATACAGTCGAGCCTTCTTCTTCTTTTACTATCATTGATCAAGATGCTCCATCTCCAAGTATGATGCGTAAAATCGTTTAAATTAATTTTCATGTTTTAAACTTATAAAACTTGACTACCTATGGTTTACAACGCACTAACGGGCAGAGAACCCGATCGTATGTAGTGTAGGATTGGTAAATCTGAGGTCTTTCCCAAGAGCTAATGGGCGGTCTATTATATGAGTTTAAAGGTTATCACATTTAAAATCTATTTTGATGATTAAATTGCAAGAAAATAAATAGGAGAAATTAAATTGGATTTATTAATTAAGTGAATTGGTATAGTGACAAACAACTAAGAAGATGAACACATTTAACTAGTTAAATATCCTAAGTTCAGTTATTGTGATCTCAAGTGCAATGTTTAATTCTTATTTTATATGGTGGTTCTAATATCGACAGACCCGAATCGGCATCGAAACCTATCCTATATATTCTATGATCTCAGGTCCCCGTTGGTCACGAAGGTTGAGTATCCAGTCTATAGTGATTAACCCCTAACTATCCTAAAGACTCGTCTAATGCCGATAATCTCACTTTTCGATAATAAACCCTCATAGAAAGGTTTCCTAAATTTTATAAGTGTCTATCATACTGTAGGCGGTGATATGAGCTATCCCTACACTAAGGACAGTTGTTAACCTGTCCCTAGTACCCTGTAAACCCTGATTCAATAGGTAAGCATACTATAAGGCTAACATGATCTACACTAGTCCTTAACGCTACCAAAATTTAGGGATCATGCAACAGGCAATAAGGATATCTATAAAAAACAATGATCAGACAGTGAGATCAAAAATAAATAAATGAAAGTATAATGAATAAATTAAATGCTAAAGAACATATAATAAACCATAATAAATAACATAACATCAACAAATTAAATCGAGATCCGATGAATCAAAATAATTAAATTAAATTAAATTGATCATAAAAAGTTAAAGTATGATTACAAATCATGCTAGATTAGTGCTCTCATCTTCTAGTCGAATCCTATGGCAAACCCCAAAGGGTTTTCCCTACACCGAATCCTCGTCGAACAGTAACAGAAAAAGGTTAAAACATTTTTCTTTCTTTGTCGGTCCAGTGAATGAAAGCTACCAAATGAATCCGTATATATGTATCTAGCGAATTGTTTATATAATCTTTTGGAAGGTTGGGACTTTTACGCTTTTTCCCCTCCATCGTTCTTCTCTATTTTAATTCCAATCCTTGAAATATAATTTGAATTATGAACATTTAGTCCTTGTGATTTGGCCAAACTATGGCGTAGTTATACTAACTACGGCGTAGTTATAAGACTCGAGCTACGCCGTAACTTTTCCTACTCGGCTTTCCATCTTTGACATGTAATAACTTTGTGAAACTCAACCGGATTCGCATGACCACCTATTCTTTGAATGTCCTTTTTCTCGACAGGTTTGGAATCAAGTTAAAGGAGTTGCTGGTCTTGCAAGTTCTAACGCATCTATTTATGATATCATTGATGATATCATTCCATTTGCAGCAAGAAAGACTTCTAAAAGTGTTATTGCTAAATTGGCGGTGGCGGCTACTTCCTATTTCATATGGCAAGAGAGAAATGGTCGGCTGTTCAAGAATATGAAAAAAATGGTTAATCAGGTGGTTGAGTGTATTATGAACACGGTGCAGCTTAAATTGATGTCATGTCGTTTGAAGAAGTCGCATAGTGCTTGTGATATTGTGAAGGCTTGGAAGCTGTCTGAAGGGATTTTAATTTCCCAAGTGTTTCTTATGTTTTGCTTATGTACGTGTAAGTGGTTTTTCCCTATTGGAGTCATTGTTATTGTAATAGGGCTGTTTCCGTATGGTATGTCATACGGTTAGTGGAAGTTCAAGCTAATGCTTGAGGTTAATGTGACATGTCAGTCACATTCCAGTGTTCTTAACAGTTTTTGGGTGTTTATTATATTTTACCGGGGTACTCATTCCCTTTTACCCAAAAAAAAACCCTACGACGTAGTTACTACGGGCCAACTACGTCGCAGTTCCTCTTTTTCCAACCTTTTTCTTGTATTAAAAATATAGTACCTCTCCTAAATAATATAGTAGTGGTACTATTCATCATTTGACACTTGAGTTGCCTCCTGTAGAGATTTAGTAGCTTTCCTTAGAATTTAGTACATCTACTAAATAACATAGTATCGATACTGTTTTTAGCCGTATCTTGCATCTTTATGTTCCAATTTCTTAATTACCTGAACTTGTAACATAAATGAATAAATACCGGATTCATATAAATATGATATAAAACAAGGAAATAAACACGGGAATTTGATATGAAAAAGTATTAACTATCTGATGTCATCAAATATCCCCCCACTTGACTTCTACTTGCCCTAAAGTAGACCATTTCAAATAATTCTCAAAAAGATATCTCCCGAATAGACACTGGAAAATATGAATTTAAAAATTACTTAGGCTAGAAAATTCTAAACCGAGCACCTCATGAAAGGAAAAACGAATCACACTCATAGTCTCACTAATATATGTGTTCAATTTTGGTGATCACTCAACTGCTCAGTCACGACGAGTATTCTATCATAAGCTTGGCAAGGATACTAATCTCCACCACTAGAGTCCAAATGCAATTGTTCAAAAAGGCAAGTGGGTTGACACGACAAGGCTTACAGGGTGAATCATAATATAATCTTTACCAATACTAATACTCAAAAAAAGCGACTGATGTGTCTCCATCGAGCTTGAAATTTATAAAAAAGAATTACCAGTTTAACTAGGAACACATTTGGGCAAGTATACCCTAGTCATATGTAGTATAGTGATTGGTAAGTCAAGGTCGTCCCAAGAGACTTGGTTGCACTCAAGTGTTGTTTGTTTGTTAAAGCAAGTAACAAGGTGGTGGTTATGATTGTCACGGATCAAACCACCTAGAAAAGTAATATGAGAATAAGCACACAAAGAACATACATGTTTGGATAAATGATCACATAGATATTAGGATCTTTAGTTTGGGAAACATATTATCATTGATAATTCTTTCGACCTATAGAACCAATTGTAGTAGTCTAGTGTTTTATAAATCAGTAATACATAATTCTTAATCAGGCGGTCATATCATGAGCCTTATGCCTAAACTAACATCAACAAAGAATCCTTTTGACCTATAGATTTTGATGTTATCGATCGTTAAGTTCCATTTACTTAAAAGATGATTAGAACACACATATTCAAAAGAATCCTTTTGACATTAATCTAAATTAAATCTTTACTTGTTATGTATATTAATTCTCTTGCACAATCGTCACAAACTACAAGACCAAATAATTTATCGATTAATGAATTTAAATCAATCAGTATTGAGAATCCTTTCGTCCTATAGACTCAACAATGATTAACCAAAATAATAAACAAGAACAAGTTCCAATTTAACCAAATATGATGTTATCACCATAATCCAACCAAACACTACAAATATTCAAACACCCCTATATCACAAGTTCTCACATGATCCAAATAAGTATTAAGATATCATCCATAAAATCAAACACACAAAACATACGAATCACTACAAACATAAACATAAACATGATTGAATATTAAATAATAAGTTACCAAACATTAGAGTTGAAAGTACCAAAGGCTAGACATCCAAACAAAGTATCCCAATCATTCTAACCAAAAGAAACAACCAAAATACAATTTCTCCTACCCAAAGCCTTCTTAGAATTAGCCTCATGTTGTGAGTGTATGTCCTTTAGGGTGTTTAGAAATAAGGATCGTTAGAGATCAGATTGTTTCTGGATCAGGGCTTTCTTCTCTACTCGTCCATGGATTATGAGATGTTGGTGGCGACCAAACCAACCAAACCAACCCCTCCAACACCTCTTGAAAAGGGTGTGGGTGGTAGGAGAGAGTGGTGTGAGTTGTGGCAGAGATTGGTAAAGAAAATTATGGAAATATTTTGAAAAGTATGGAAAAGTATTGCCCTAATGGTTGTGTTTATACTTGAACACTCCTTGGCCTCCAAGATTCATGAAAGTGACAGAATTATGACTTATTAGGATGATATGATCAGACTTGAGGCTTAATGGCACTTAAATTGGAGTATTCATGCAACTTAGAGAATTCAGCACAATCGAGCCGGGCGACTTATTTTCTTGCCTGTCGGCTAGAAATGGTAATTTCATTTTGCCTGCCGGCTTCTCCTTTTGCCTTGCGGCTTCTCCCACGCTTCAATATACATATTTCTTGATTTAGTGTTTAAGCTTCCCATTTGAGTTATGCTTGGCCGTGGGTTATTATTCTTCAATATAACATCATTTTAACTCTATCTAGGGCCTTGGAAGCTTGAATGGTTGGTTCTTTTACTCTTGAAATGCTTCTGAACTTGTTCTTGATGCGAGATTCTTCGTACATGCATAAATCTTTGTTTTCACTTCTTTTCTTGGTCTTTTCTTTACTTTCTTAATCTTAGCTAGCTACAAGCATATAAATCTAACTTTGTGCAATATTGCACGTTAAATTACCCAAATAACATGTACAAAACCATGATAAGGCTCCTAAAAATATACTCAATTTGAGCATTATCAGCGACAAATCCACAAATGCTCGTCCAAATCCATAAACGAGACACCTGTGATTGGTCAAATCCTTAACTCGAGTAAGCTAAAGGTTAGGTTTAAGAATGATTAAGGGTAGGATAAAGACATGGGAAAACATTTATAATTGGTGTAAAATGAAATATAACAAACAAATAGTTTCCTAAGTCCATAATCAAGGCGCACCAGTCGCATTCAATCCCATAAGCAAAATCTAAGGGTCAAGAGTCAAGGGGTCTTCAATAATACACGAGTTAATGCGTATAAAATGTAGTGTAATGCCTCGTAATCTCCATAATAAGTAGGCATGTAAAACGCATTAACTCGGTCTTCATCATCAATGAACAAAAAATTATGTGCTATTTTTTTAATTTTTAGGTAAAATCAACACATAATCCAACAAATTAAACTCAATAATCATTCTTTTCTATCTCCCTTCCCCCCACTTGAGATGTACAATGCCCTCATTTTACAAATACGAACTTAAATAGAAAGGATGGATAGATGGGTTTATATGAGATACCCGTTTACATACATCAAAATGGATATGTCAAGACATCGTCAACTGCACAAGGCGGGAATACTACCACTATACTAAACGGCATATAAGCTGATTTATTACTTGCTGCATGCTCTTTATTCTATTATTTTTGTTTTTTTATGCAAGACAAGGATACAACAAAAAGTAAATTACAATACAGACACGTATATACAAAAACATCCCCCCACTTGAGATCAACTATCTTCTACACCCGATTATCTTCAAAATAACTAGCTATTCTCCAACGATGGACTGAAGAAACTATAGTGTAGGCTAGGTGTAAGGTGTAACAAAACCAACATATATTTGGTTTAACACAAGGAATGGCTCAACAGGTTGTACTAGGGGTATCTTGCACTAAAGATGAGTGAAAAAAAGGGTTTAACAGGGGTGTTGATAGAAATAATGCCTAAAAACGTTATTAATATTTTTTTTACCTCTTTACGTTTTGATGATCACAAAATGTAAAAATGCTCAATGTAAAATTAAACGTAAATAAGGAATTAGTCATAAATTTTCATTTTGAAAATTTAATCACTTGAAGGTAATTAGTCATAAATTTTCATTTTGCATTTTATGATCAAAAGAATTTTTATTCAACCTCATATTTTTAGTCATAAATTTTTAGTCATAAATTAAACGTAAATAAGTAATTAGTCATAAATTTTCATTTTGCATTTTATGATCAAAGGAAATTTTATTCAACCTCATATTTTTTATAAAATGTAAAAAATATTTTTATAACTTATACAAAACATTTTTATATTTATAAGAAATGTTTGTTTCAAAATAAATGTTTTGAATTCAAATTTTCCACCTAAAAATGAATATATTTAATCTAGGAAACACTTCCCCTGGAAAAGGTAAAAATGGGAGAGTCCAGCTATGGGCGGCCCCCTTAAAGGTAAGGGCGCCCCCCTTAGTGAAAAGGGGGCCGGTATAGGAGCTAAGGGGGCCCGCCATACAAAACGCTCCCAGCTTTGCCTATAAATAGTGGATTGTTCCCCACTGATTTTCTCACCTTTTGCACTTACTTTCTTTCTGCTTAAAATTAGTTTACATATCTCCTACAATCTTTTGATCATTTAATCCTAAGCATTTGTTTCCAAGTGATTCAAGCTTAGATCCTCAAGTGCAAGAGAAGAATACTTCCAATCATCAAGTCAAGAAGTATTATAGCTTAGTTAGCGTTCTCGTAACATTTTTACGATTGTATCATATCTTGTAAAGAATTTGTATATATTGTGTAAAGTGTGTATTAGTTAGATCGTGGTGATCATAGAGAGTATAGTTAGATCGTGGTGATCCTAGAAAGAATAGATAGATCAGAGTGGTCCTTTTAGTGCATGGGTGAAGTGAAGTGTTGATAGTGCGGTTAGTATTTAGGCCTCAAGATACAAAGTGTGTGGTTGATTTGTTCTAGCTAAGATTAGATCTCGACATTTGGCTTAGTATCGGAAATTAGTGTAAGCTACTTGTGTACGGTTTTCTCCGCCTAAAAGGAGTTTGTTGACATAGTGAAGAGAACTCTAGAGTTGGGTACTTGGGGAGTGGAGTAGGGCGAAGAGGAGCTTCGTTATCGAACCACTATAAATCCTTGTGTTGTGGTTTGATCTTTCTAACTCTCATCTCTTTACTTGCATATTTATATTGTTTCTTGTTGTCATTTATTTTCTTAGCTATATTGTCCTTATTGGGTGTACATTGAGATCACATATATTCGAATCTAAATTTAAATAAACAAACCATACATTAAATTAAAAAGCGGTAAACTATTCAACACCCCTTCTAGTTTTCTACAATTGGTATCAAAAGCCACGTCTAACAAGATTTTTAAAATAAATTGTATTTTAAAACTTGAATCGATCTATGAAAACAGAAAAAAATTAGAAGGGCAATCATGCACAGACCACCACTATTGGATAGTGATGGATTTATTTATATGAAAAAAATATACAAAACTTATGTGAAATCAAAGGAGGGGGGAAAGGTTGAGGTAGTTAGATAACTTTGCATGTTTATTACCTATGGTGATTTTTCTCCCGTTCAAAATAATCCCGAAACTAAAAAGGATAAATTGTACCATTTTACAAACAAAGTGATGATCTTAAAAAGAAACTTGCTAAAAATAATGAGGCTAAAATGATAATTTATAATGCTTTGCCACGTAAAGAATACAAAAGAATTTTTATGTGTAAAACCGCAAAAGAGATTTGGGTTACTTTATTAATCACTCACCAAGGTTATAGTCAAGTCAAAGATAATAAAATAGATCTTCTTGTTAAAAAATATGAACAATTTACGATTTCGGAAGAGGAATCTGTAGATAATAGATTTGCTAGATTTAACACTATTATTACTAGTCTAAAAGCACTTGATGAAGGTTTTTCTAGCAAGAACTATGTTAGGAAATTTCTTAGGGCACTTCATCCTAAATGGAGCGCAAAGGTTACGGCTATTGAAGAGTCAAAGGACTTGACATCACTATCGCTTGGCGAACTTATTGGCAATTTAAAAGTTTATGAAGCGATAATAAAGAAAGATTCCGAAATGGTCAAAGGCAAAAGAGAACAAAGTAGATCTCTTGCCTTGAAGGATAAAAAGGAATCTAGTGATGAAGAATGTTCGACCTCCGATAGTGAAGACGAAGAATACGCGTCATGGCCGTGAAAGAATTTAAGAAATTCTTCAAAAGACGAGGAAGATTCGTAAGACAACCACGTGATGAAAGAAAGTCGTTCCAAAGAAGTAGAGACAACAAAAATGGTAAAAGCGAATGAAAATGCTTTAGATGTGGAGATCCAAATCATCTCATCGGAGAGTGTCCAAAGTCACCAAGAAAAAAATAATCAAAGAGCTTTCATTGAAAGAACGTGGAGTGATAGCGACGAAGATAAAGAAGAAAAGACTAAAGACGAAACTTGTCTTGTAGCTCAAACGTCTATAGAGATATGCTTGGGAATAAACTTGGAGCCTGACGAGTGGATTAAAGATAGTGGATGCTCAAAACACATAACGGGTAACCGAAAGCTATTCTCTACATACAAAGCGTACAATGAAGGCAATGTTATTTTCGGAAGTAAGTGCAACACCCTGATAATTCACATAGCAGCGGAAGCTAAATTGGGGGTGTTACTTCATGAATCAACAGTCATAATCATAGAAAACGACTTAAAAGAGACGTTTTGGAAAATTTAGTTATCATTTAATAACATATCAGAGTTTTACAAAAGGAGGTCTCAAAATACATTTAAAACATAAAGGTTGAATGATAACAAGTTTGGACGTCTTCAAGTCCATGCCACTTCGTGCCTTAGATAAGCTTAATTACCTGAGATAAACATGCTAAAAAGATCAACACAAAGGTTGAGTGAAATTCACAGGTTTGCAATATAATGGTTGAATACAAGTTTATGTAAAAGGTAATAATTGCAACGAATTCAATTATCATAGAAAACAATATTATTGCTCTAAGCTCATGACACCAAAACGTTAACATGGAAGTCATATCAATGACATTTAAGGAACGAATGTCCTTCTGGAAAGGTAATTTGCCAAATTACCCATTTTTCTCAAATATAGTGCGCTTGGTTACCTCACTGGTAAACACAAACGGGATTCGTCAACCCCGATGGATCTATCCACAATATTCGCGTTCACACACAAGTGATTAATGGTTCATGATATAAAGAATATCGACAATAGAGGTAACTTAGGCAATAATATATCAGGATAACATACAGTTGGAAAATACTTGTATTCATGGTTTGTAGCACGTATCTCCTCACGAGATTCAGAAAACATGTAAAAGTAGGACTATAAACTCACCTTAATAGGGAAATCTGATTGATGTCAAAAGTGAATCAAATGGAAATAAACGGCTTCGTCACGCAACCTGGGGTAATATGTCAAGTCTTAGTTTTTATATTTCAAAACTTTAGTTCATAATGTTTAACGTAAATATTAATTTGGTTTATTAACATGTGGATATATTGTATCACTGTTCGGACTATCATAATCCAGAGGTCATGTAGTAAACGTTTGAGGAGCTATGACACTTTAAATAGTAAATCCAGTAACTCGTCAAAACGTCTACCCAAATGAAAACCCCTCACATGAAATTCCCTAGTAACGTGATACGTTATAATTTAAACGATAAAATTTTATCTTTTTAAGTTTCTTCAAAAGCTAGTGGATGATAAATTATGTTAAATATATAACATAATTGATTTATAATGTTTTGATCAATAAATGAACGATAAATGTGTCGGGTTTTTTAATAAAATCGAGTCTTATAATGTTTAAATATATTTTTATTATTAAATATAAAAATATTACATTTTATATCCTCAAGAATTTGAAAATGACAATATATACCCTTGGTGTATATTATTTTACAATTTTTAACCCCTTTATATATATTTTAAGGATTTAACCCTTAACTTAGAAAGCATGACAAAATAGGCCCTTGTGGTTTTAAGTTTAGGATAATTACATTTTTGGCCCGAAAAGTTTAATAGTTTCAGAAGTTACAATATATACCCCTAAAGGACAATTCGATTTGCATTTTTAGTCCAAATTTCATATACTTCGTGTTTTTAATCTCAAAATCAATTTGCAGCATAAAGCTTATCACAATAAGCTAAAATAATTTAGATTTACAAGCTTAAAGCTTATGAAATGAGCTTATGAGCTCGAAAACTTAAAAGGGTGCGTTTGGTTTTGAAATTATAACCCGATGGGTTAGAGCTTTTAGGGTTTGTTTCAATGTTTACAAAAGTGATATTATAGCTTATTAGGGTAGCTTTTAGGACTAGCTTATGGCTTTTAGCTTATTAGGGTTTTTGAAAAGGGTTTTTAGGCTGTTTTGGAGGGTGGTCCTTGGTTGATTCGTAAATCTCCGATCATTCTCAAGAAATGGTCGATGGATACTAGATTGCTCAAAGAAGAATTGACTCGTATTCTGATATGGGTTAAATTGCATGATGTTCCTATTCAAGTTTTTGAAGAGGATGGTATTATTTTAATTGCTACGTTCATTGGTAAACCTGTTATGCTTGATTCATACACAAGCTCCATGTGTAATGATTTGTGGGGTAGGAGTAGTTTTGCTCGGTGCTTAATTGAGGTAAATTCAGAGGCTGATCTCGTGGATGTTGTTACTATTGGTATTCCATCTCTTTCTGAGGATGATTTTACCAAAGAAACCATCCGTGTTGAGTATGAATGGAGGCCGCCCAGATGTGATACATGTAAGATTTTTGGTCATGTTCATGACTATTGCCCTAAAAAAGTGGTGAGTCCTCCTATTGTTGCTACTTCTAATGTTGTTACCCCTAATGCTGAGAAGACTAATGATGGTTTCCAAACGGTGGGTAAAAAGAAGAAGAGGAAAGGTAAGTCCAAGTCTACTAATGGCGGTCAGTTTACTGGTCCTTCGGTTAAACATAATGTTAGATATGAGCCTAAAGCGACTACAAGTGCACCAAAGAAGGGAACTACTTATGTGGGTTATACATCTCAATCGACACCTATGTTGAAGACGACTGGTAATTCATCTAAGAAAGATAATCTCTCCATGTCTAATTCTTTTTCTGCCTTAAATGAAGAAGAAGAAGAAGATGAAGAAGATGTGGAAAATGTGTATGATGAATCGGCTAACTTAATTCAAAACACAAAAGCTGGTGGAAGTTCATCTTTCACGGCTGCTGCTGGTTAGCTTGTTTAGTTGTGTTATGTGTTCTAGTTGCAATTAGTTGTTTCTAGAGTTGTAAGAGTTTATGGCATGTCATAAGCTCTAGTTTTAGGTGTTTATCAAGCTGTTTAGCTTGAGGTTAATGTGGTACTTCAGCCACATTCCATTTGTACTTAACTTTTTTCGATTTTAATATACTTTACCGGGGTAACCCTTTACCCAAAAGAAAAGGGTTTTTAGGGTTTTTAGAGGTGCGTTTGGTTTAGGAAAACCAAACGTGTAGGTTTAGGGTTTAAGGGCTTATTCCTTGTGATCATGAAAGATACATAAGAGCTTATTAGGATTAGGATAAACTTAAGCTAGCTTATTTTAGGGTTCGCATAGATCAGGGTTTCCTAAAATGGGTCGTTTAGGGCTCGATTAGGGTTTAAGAGTTTCCAAAAGTGTTAAGCTTGTACAAATGACTTAATCAAAGCTTATAGATGATCTAAAACATATCAAGAGTTTATAGAACAAGTTGTAGGACTTACAAGAGCTCGAAATGGGTCTAAATGACTTGATATAACCCGAGCAGTAGCAATAGTATCTTTTAAGCCCAAGCAGTGGTAACTACTTTTAATCGAACAGTAGTAACTGCTTAAATTTACCCTAGCAGCAGAAACTTAATACTGGCAGATTAAAAATATGCTAGCAGTATTAATCATACTAGCAGCATAAACTGGCCGCATTAACCTTTAGTGACTGCAGCCTTAACATGAACTGGTAGCACTAATCTTCCTTTGGCAGCATTAACCAGTTACTTGGCAGTATTAACGTCTCCTGGCAGTACTAAGTTACATAAGCAGCACTAATAATCATAAGCAGCAACACTAACCTTCAAAGATAAGGCTAGCAGTATTAACTGCCATTAGCAGTATAAACATACAACTGGCAGTACTAATGTATGAAGAACAATACTAAGTACTCATAAGCAGTACTAAGTATAAAGCTGGCACTAACTTCATAGCCAGCAGTACTAATTCTTCCCTTTAAATCAAGCAGTACTAAAATTTCAACTGCTGTTTCTTTGTTAATTAAAACATGTTGATGCCTGCTAATTCTTCTCTTAACCAAGAACCAAACATCAATACCATTAGCAGCAGTATTAAAATAGACTAGAAGCAGTACTAATCACAAACCAGCAATATTAACCAAGGACAGCAGTACTAACAATAAACTGTCATCGTGTGTCGTCATTGACAACAGTAGAAACGAGGAAGCACAGTAGTATAAACATAATAACGACTATTTAAGGATACTTTTTTTAAGTATCCAGACGCCTCCTCTTTTAGCGACACTTTTCTGTCACTAAACTGTCATTAATTCATCATTCTCATCAACTGCTAATGATTCTTTTCATAGAATAAGTTCCAAAGAACTCTTGAATTATGTAACCAAGAACCACAATCAGCAACCATCTTGTTGTCACGAACCAATCAACAAAAATTGTGAACAAACTTCCTGTTATATCGAATTAGGGTTGCTGAAAAACCCTAATATCACCAGATTCGACATGATAACCAAGACAGAAAATTCATACCTCTTTTCCTTGATAGATGCGACACCAAAACACCTTGTAGATCCTAGATCATGAGCCCCATGGCTCTGATACCAATTGTGAAAACCTAAAGATCGTTGTAAGCTCAGATTGTTTAGATCTTATATCTAGGATTATAAACATCAAAGATTAACAATATGCAGCGGAATAATAACAATAAGAACAATGATGTTTAACAAGGTTTTATTATTCATACGTTTCCATCAAGCCCTAATTCTAGATGATCAATTCTAGAACGGTTACAATCTAACAGGGATCAAAGATCCTTGGGGCTACACACAACTTCTAGGCGTCTACTTAGAGAACTCACGCCTAGAACTCACACACACCTTTACTAGTCGACTACATTTTTCTGTGTATAGAAAACTATGTGTCTATGATCTCTTTATATAGGGAGAGATCAAGACTTACAAAGGAAGATAAACATTAGACAAGTATATCTTTTAAATATTTAGAGAATATCTTCTGTTATCTTTATCTTCTTAAGGAGATCTTCCAGAATCTACATATTCTCCACCAGCTTGTAGAATTCTTTAATAATAATTTTAGTCCTTTTGTTTCATTCTTTTATTTACTTTGTCTCATCAAATCAAGAATCCCAACACATGGGACTCTGGTATCCGATGGATTCTGGCCAGATGTCTTGATACTCATAAAAGCAGTTCTAGAGGAATATAGTTCCTAGGTGATAAGTTAGTCAGCTGGATGTCAAAGAAGCAAGACTGTATTGCAATGTCATTAGCAGAAGCCGTGTACGTGGCATTATCTACAAATTGTGCTCAAGTAATGTGGATGAGGACACAGCTTAAGGATTATGGCTTCAACTATAACAAAATACCATTGTATTGCGACTCTTAGTCAGCCATAGCAATCTCATGCAACCTCGTGCAGCACTCCCGTACCAAGCACATCCATACTCGATATCATTTTATCAAGGAACAGGTTGAAAATAGTATAATTGAATTGTACTTTGTCAGAACTGAATACCAGTTAGCTGATATGTTTACTAAAGCCTTACCCGAAGATAGATTTCAGTATCTTGTCAGATGAATTGGTATGAGATATTTGACTCCAGCAGAACTGGAGGTTCTGACAATGATATATTGTTTAAACATCGACTTGTAAATATTTTTGAGAAAATCAAAATACAAAAATATAAAACCTATAAAACCAAATACAAAAATATAAAATTTCAAAAAGAAAATACAAAATCAGAAAAATCAGAAAATTTTCAAAAAAAAATCTGCTCGACATGTCTCTTGGAATCGATAACATTTACGTACCTAGAAATGTCGATTAATATTGACATGGGCGTGTAAATGTAGTTTGAGCAAGAGTTCAAATGCTTTCAAAACATGTCATTTCTAATATTCTGAATGACTTGTAATCCCGATTCCCTCAATGTAAATTTCCATTCAGACCTCTTCCACGAGTTATACAAGGATTTTTCCAATATGGGAGGACGGTTGTCGGCACCGGCAATTATCATAAACTCTGCTAATGTTGTCATTTTGAATTGATTGATTGAATGCGAAAAGAACACTTTTACAAATCTGTGAAAAACCGTATAACTCTTCAAGGCAATATGGTAGAAATCTCTCAAGGTAAGTGTATAAATCACCCAATCGTAATGTATAAATCACCTTAAGAAAAATGTATAAATCGCCGTGTGAAATCGGTATAAATCACCGTATACACACGTATAAATCGCCGACGTTTGACACGTATAAATTACCGATTTTAAACACGTATAAATCGCCGATATCAACCACGTATAAATCACCGAATTGAACACGTATAAATCACCGAAACCAGCCACATATAAATCGCCGAGTTTGAACACGTATAAATCGCCGTATTAAAGCGTATAAATCGCCGTATTCAAACCAAAAACACCACTTTTTCAAATCACTTAAAAACATAATTTTTGATGTTCTTACTTGATTTTTCTTGTACTTCTTGCTATTCTAAGACTACAAGAACCTGAAAAACACAAACTTTATGGTTTTAAACACAAAAATTTAAAATCAAGATTGTTGTACCAAAAACCCTTTTCGAACCAAAATACACCAAAAAGATGAATTTATTTGTGTTTTTCCAAAGATTTTCTTATACAACTAACCTAAACTAAGATAAACAATGAAGAAAGTTTATAGATTTATGGTTTTAAACCAACAAAAGATGAAGATCCTTTATTATGGTTCGAACCAAATACACACCAAAACAACTAATAAAAAACGAACACACAACCTAGCTAAACCACCCCATGGCTCTTGATACCAATTGTAGAATATACGTGTTATCTTATCACACAATCAAATGAACAAGAACTAGAGAGAGAAAGTAGAAGGGATGAACACTTTTAGAGAGAGAAAGGAAGAGAGTAATATTAGATTAGAATGAAATGTAAAAGTGAACAACCAACCCTCTCCAAGGTGTGGAGAGGGGTACTTATACTCTAAGAGTGGCCGACCATGGACCCTTAATGGGCTTACCATAGGCCTTGGGCCTTTCTACCTTATCAAGGTTCCAAAAACTATACTACGAGCATATCTTACGATATTATGGAAGTGACCGATACTTTTCATATTTCTAACAACCATGCATTACTCCTTAGTATGTTTCTCCTAATCTTGTTGCTTTGTCACACTTGTGATGATCTGTGTAAGTATTTCTAAGTCATGAACGAATTACACGAGCACGCCGTCTACGTAATGTTCCGTTAAGGCAACGCACAAGTAAGGTAGTATGAAGACTATTACAAGGCCCCAAAGAGTACATTACATGCATTTAAAATATCTTAAGAGGGATCAACCATATTAGGGGAAAGGTAGTATTAAGACTGTTACCAATGGTATCCTTTCTTCACACTCGCCTTTCCCTAGACGTCTATGCTAATTTAATATCTTATGGCTAGTTTTCTAAAGCCTAATGCGCACATCCATCACAAGAAGCAACATTAAAAGGATCTACATATTAAGTTTCATGCAATCATAAGTAAATACTAAAGGATCTACCCTAGCATGTCAAACAAATGTGAAGAACAAGATTTAATCAAACAACACATAAACATATTGAAAGATTAAAGGGATAGATGAACTTCACTTGATTAAAACACGTGTTTAAGGCTGATACAAGAGGGTTTTGACACCCTAAGAATGGCCTACACAGCTGCTAAACTCGACTATAAAATTTAGGGTTTGTCTCCTAAAAGTTACACACTTAAAACCCTAAAAACAGATTCGTATATATAGGAAAATATGCGTTTTAGTCTTGACGCCGTCGTGCCACAAGGGTCTTCTAGGGTTTCTTTAAGTCGGCTTCATTCTGATACCTTCTAGAAATCCCAGACGCTGTCGCTTTGATATTTTGACGCAGTCGCTTGTATTTGGCGACGCCGTCTCCACGCACTGTATGCTTTTCTTCAAAATAGTTGGTGTAGAGTCGTAGTCTTGTCCGTTTCTTCTCCAAATGAGCCTAAGTCACGTGTATTTGCTCCAAAAGTCATCCAAGTGCTAAAAACACAAAAACAAATGATTAAGCACATAATCTGGGCATATTTGCATGATTTAATGGGTTAAATAACCCCGAAAAAGTGTATAAAATGACACCTTATCAAATACCCCTACACTTGGGATTTGCTTGTTCTCAAGCAAATAGGCTTTTCTACATAGACAATAGCAATATTAGGGGCATTTCACCTACTCTTTAAAAGCAATTTATGACACAACCTTCTAAACCTCGTAATTAAAAGCACATAAAGCATATACTAGCACCTCGCATAAGTGTTTGGATTCTCTCTTTCACTCAGGTGTATAATGAATTATAACAATATAAGATACATAAAATTAACACTTATTACCTTTCGTAGCATATAAATTACCATAGGCTTGGTAAAGGATCAAAACCCCCACCGCTAGGCGCAAGTACTAGTCATTGTGTAGGTGTAAGATACATTAATGGAAATGGAAACGGATGGGATATATTTGGGGGTGGCTTTTTGGATGAGTTTGGGGTGAAAAGGGTTAGCTAATTATTTATACGAATACACGCTGATTAGGTTGCTAAGCCAAAGATGCGGACAAAGATATACAAACTCTACACAACTCTACATCAATGTCTTTTCTTTTTCTTTTTTGTTTTTTTCGAACATAATACATCATAACTTGAGGTTTATAACATACCCCTACACTTGATTTTTAGAACTCATAATTACAATCTAACTAATGACCCAAATTGAGGTGGATCAACATAACATGGAGCTTATTGAGCTCTATTGGGGGTAATAAATTACTTCTTCCCCAATTCTTCATAAGATAAATACTACCATGAATCCCAATTGACCCAAAACTATATTTACAAGGATAAGGACTTAGCAACCGTGTACTCAAATAATTAACTTGGGTTAAAATAATAATGTATTAAAAGCGAGTACATACAAGGTAGGCTAAGGCAATTTGGGTGTAATAATTGGTTCAAGGGTTAACAATGTTCTTTATTAATAGTCCAGCTTAACCAGAAAATTACAAGAACTGTGAAAAGGATAGGCTCGGCGGGGTGTACTAGGGGTATCCTGCACTAAAAATAAGTGCATGGCAAGGGTGTGAGATAGTTATATGATCGAGGTGACCAT